>JAADXJ010000518.1:0-19675 GCA_023337735.1 Pythium biforme
CATTTCCTCGGACATGGGTAGATAGATACTACAGCAGTATGTGCGTCGTGCAGGTGAGCATTCATTCCGCCAATGTACTATTGGGTAGAAGGTCGGCATCATGTACGTAAATGGAAGTGATATCGATCATGTACTTTTCACACAGCTGTGGGCATTTCCATCGTGCTCACATTTCGCATAGAATCAATATACTGCGTGCTGACGCCCCGTTGGGTCACGTCTCACGGACACTGGTGCGAGGATGTGCGTGCGTGTGAGTGAATCTTGGCTCGAAGTAAAACACACCCATACGGTTCCGAAAGGAGGCACCGGCGGGATGAGGAGGACGAAGACCACGGCGCGGACGAGGACTCTTCGAGCATCTCCATGCTGCCGTAGGCTTGGCGTTTCCCATCCGACAATGGGGGCAACCGTTGCTTGGCCTTGGTGAGTGCCGGCAGCGAGCGCGTCCCGAGCGTTGAACGCCACGCTGGGAAGGACGGGAGGAGAACAAGTTTTTTCTACGGTGACATGTCCGCAAGACCAGTACATTTCCAATGTCGCATCCAGTGACTCTGGAAAACCCACATCGCCTTCGTAACGTACGAGCATGGGGTCTTGTCTCTCTTTTGACGCTCCCTTGTACGCTTGACAATGATCAGCGGAGTCGTTTGAGCCGTGTGAGCCTTTGTGGTGGGGCTGGCGCCATGTCAACGGAAGAAGAGGACGAGGAACTCGAGGACGAGGAGGCCTCTGCCGTCGTCGCGCCGGTGTCGTTCCCGTCCGCACGTCGAGGCTTTTTGGTCGGCGGCTCTCCATCGCCGGGGGTGGGAATGCCATTGCCACCCTCAGACTTGGTTTGGTATCGCGCCTCAGACATGAACGCTTCGGATGCAGAGCTACCAAAGTGGAAGCATGGGACCATGAGAAGGAGAAATCGAACATCGCAACAGCCAGAGAGAGATGGACGTACTCAATGTCGCTCATCATGAGGGGCGTCTCGAGTGCCTGCAAGTGCCCACCAGTGCGTTTCTTAATCGCGATTTCCACCAAACGGCCGATGCTGCATCATGCACACCACATGAGTTCCCACATCCCAGTTTTGCCAACTCTAGAAGAAACCTCTACTTACTTGTGATACGCGACAAAGTTCATGAATTCCAGTGACGCACGTGAACACGTGCCGAGGCGAATCCACTGGCGGAACGGCGTGCCGCGGTGGCTCATAAAGTTCACCTTGCGGCTCTTGGCGAACGAGTCGTAGATGGACCAGTCCATCTCTCTCGTGCGTTCGTCGGCAAAGCGTATCCGCTCGAGAAACGCCTCGTTAAACACGGACTCGGCCTCCGAGACCGCAAACAGATCCAGCTCGTCGGCGAGCTCTTCTTCTTCCACGGCCTCCAGGTCGGGCTCTTGCTGCTTGGTCTCGCCGCGAAATTCGCGCCAGCGACCGTAGTAGGCGGCCTCCTCCGAGAAAATGTCGACCAGGTTCTGTGAAAAGCAGGCAGCACCACATGTGAGGGACGTGTAGATCGACATGCCCACGGAGCAGCAGCACCAACGTACGCGAAGACACGTCGCGTGGACTTCGCCGTCTTCCATGAGGCTTCCAAGTCGTCCGCGCAGGTACTCGCCAACTGAAACCACAAAGAAGCAAACCGCATGAGCGACCCCAACAGCTCACAAACAGGAACCCTGAGAGAGAGAGAGCGTACATACAACTCAAAACGTACCGACGTGCTTGGCATGTTCAACGGTCTTCATGCAGGGGCGCGCGTGGTCGCCAAACGTCGAGAGCATCGCGCGCATCGTCGGCAGCAGCGAGCGGTCGCTCTTGTCGTGGAGCAGCGCCAGGTCGTGGGTCTCGCCGCACGCGCACTGCGGGTTGTCGTAAAACTCGGCGTCCACGACTTTCCAGCGCGACTTGGCCGCGGCCGCGCGCCGCTCCACGTACTGCGCAAGCTGCTGCTGGCCGGCCGCGTACGAGCTATTGGGGTGCGTGCCCATGGCGACAGAGGCCGTTGGCGTCGTCGTCGTGCGCAGCGTGCGCTTCTGAAGCATCTGCAAGTACGGATCGGTCTTGGCGGCGCGTGGCACTGGTGATGGCACTGCGGAGGCGGCAGCTGGATTGCCTTGTTCCTTCTTGACCACCGCGTCAGGCGTGGCAGGCGTGGCGCTCGACGTCGCTACTGTCGCCTCGTCTTTCTTGGTGCGGCGCTCACGGATGTACGCGAGCATCCGTTTCTTCTGCGCGAGCGGCAGCGCCTGCCACGCGCGCGTCTCAGTATACGGGTACTTGTGCTGGATCGCGTGGAAGAGACGGTGCACCTGCTCCAGCAGAGGCAGCTGCGCGAGGTCCTTCAGCCCGTACTCGCTGGCCTCGCTGTCGCTGAAGGTGTCTTCATCCGCGGGCGCTTCCGTCGGTAGCGTCGTCCTCTCCATTTTCCTCCGCCAGCGCTTTGGTTGTGGGGCAACTTTCGAAGACGGCTTTCTCATCTAAGGTGCACCACATTATGTTTCCTGTCTACTACTTAGATTATGTGTCCCACGCTATTTAAGTTGTCCATGCTGATCGGAAGTTTGGCAACAGGAGCCAAAAAAACCTCAAGCAGTCATGATGAACGAAGAAGCGGTCGCTCTGGACGTCAAGAGCCCGCCGCTGGAGCCGGCGACAGCGCCCAAGGACGTGCCGCCCGAAGCGCTCGTATCCGGAAGCATCAGCCTGCCGTCCGCCGAGATCAGCACGCTCGATGAGCCTGTGTCGGCGACGATCGTAAGGGATGCGCTGGAGCGCGGCATTGTGTGTCAGGGGTCTCACGCCAGTTCTCTCTTGCAGCTCCGCGACGTGAAGCTCGTGGCTGGGAAGCTTAAAGTTGTGCTGATGCCCAAGAACACGTCCGACGAGACGCTCAAGGCGCTGCGCGACTGTGAGAGATTATAGTGTGCTGCTTCTTTTCTCAAAGCCATTGTTTGGAACGCTGACTTGAGACGTTGTTGTTTTGGAACAAGGGGATCTTTGGGGCCCGCTGATGCTCTGCCTCTCGCTGTCAATGTACGTGAACACATTTATTGGATGTGATGTACGACGCAGTCTCCTCACACCGATTTCTCTCCATTTCGCATTGGTACAGTATGTTGAGCATGACCGCACCGTCAAACCAGTCGGCGATGGTCTTCACGGGCGTCTTTGTGGTCGTTTGGGCCGGCGCAGCCGTTGTCACAATCAACGCACAGCTTCTCGGGAGCTCCATGTACGTGATACCGTGGGATAATCACTCATCTTTTAGTGGTATAGAAGCCTCACACTTGGTTTTGGTGTGGCAGCTCGTTCTTCCAGAGCGTGTGCGTCCTGGGCTACTGTATCTTCCCGCTCAACATCGCGACGCTGCTGCTGCTCATGCTCAAGATTGTGGTCACGCACGTGCTGTTGCGCCTGCTCATCGTGGCCGTGGGCTTTGTCTGGTCCACGCGAGGTGCGTTTTTGGCACATTGGTCTCATGATACACCCCAGAGTGACTGACGTTGTCCCCTCTGTCTCCACGCCGTCAGCGTCGGTCGTGTTCATGTCCAAGATGGTGCCGCCCAAGCGGAAGGCGCTCACGGTCTACCCAGTGCTGCTCTTCTATCTCTTCATTTCGTGGATGGTGCTCATCCAGTAGAGAAAGACGAGCGGCACCCAAGAAGTCGCTATCGTAACATTTGCGCTGTGTATTCTCGAAATTTCGTATCTCCATAGCTACTTGTTTATGATGTTTTCGAAAAAACGCTTTTCTTACTCGTGCTTTGGAGCTCCGCTGCTTCCTTTGTCGGGCAGGTCATTTTTTGAGTGGATTGAAAAAACTCGGAGCACCATGAGCGCGGCGGAGCAACTGAACAAGCTGATCAGCGACCTGGAGACGGACCTCGGCATCGACGCCAACGCGCCGCTGCCGACTGACAAGAAGTCGTCGAAGAAGGAGAGCGGCGAGGCCAAGCCGAAGAAGGAGAAAGCGCCCAAGCCGGCCAAGAAGGCCGCCGAGGCCGAGGCCGACCAGCCCGAGATCACCAAGCTCGACATCCGCGTGGGCAAGATCGTCAAGGTCTGGAAGCACGAGACCGCCGACAAGTGCGTATTTTGTGTCGTTCTACTTTTGTAGGAGGGCTGAGAGAAGCTTACGTTTGTGTATGCGCCACATCAGGCTCTACTGTGAGGAGATCGATGTGGTACGGAGACGAAGGCGCGCTCTACGGCTCGCGTGTGGACGACATGCTGACGGATACCGGTAACGGTGGAATGTTTGGTACTATAGGGAGAGGACGAGCCGCGCCAGATCGCGAGCGGTCTCGTGTACCACTACTCGCTGGAAGAGATGCAGGACCGCCGCATCCTTGTGCTGTGCAACCTCAAGGCCCGCAACCTCGTGGGCTTCAAGAGCCACGGCATGGTCATGTGCGCGGCCATCCCGATCGGCGACGGCAAGGAGAAGGTCGCGTTCGTGGACCCGCCCGCTGACGCCAAGATCGGGGAGCGCATCGTCTTTGACGGGTTTTCGGGCGAGCCGTTCACTCCGGCCCAGGTCGAGAAGAAGAAGGTGCTGGTCAACATTGGCGAAGACATGAAGACCGACGCCGAGGGCGTCGCGACGTGGAAGGGCAACGCGTTCTTGACCTCGGCGGGCGCGTGCACGGCGCCGGTCGCGAACGCCGTCATCCGATAGAGGACTCGGTCAGAAAGAACCGCGTCGCAGGAACGAATACGATCAGATCGATCATATGCTGAGCAGACCACACAGGAAACGCGGCTGTGGTGAAAAATACACGCGCTGGATTTATTCATCTGAAGCCCTTCTTTTCTACACGTATCGGGAGACTTTGTGAGGTGCCTAATTTCGCTTCCGTTTGGAGCGGGAAATCTTGGGGGTCTTCATCTCGAAGGGATCACCGCTCTTTTCTTCTTCATCGCTTCCCTTGCTGGACTTCTTCTTGGGCGCTGCCTTCTCTTTCTTCTTCTTAGTCTTCTTCTTGAGCGGTAACTTGACAAGTTCGTCCTCGTCGTCGTCCTCAACGTTATCGAATTGAAGTGTCGTAGCGAGCTTATCCTTGGTTTTGGCTGATTTCGGTGACGCGGGTGGTGACGAGGCAGAATCAAAGGCTGCTGCGAGATCACGCTGCATGTTCTCCTCCAGATCCTGCTGCGAGAATCGACTGCCAGGCTTGCGAGAAGTGACGACAGGTGACTTTGCCGTAACTTGCCACTTCCCACGACGCGTATCCTTGTCAGGGGAGAAAACCATCATGTTCTCTACACTGTCCGCATTGTTGTCGAGGGTTTTACCCTCGTCGCTTGTGACGTGCCGTCGCCGCACAGGAAGGGCCGGAGTGCCGGTAGTTGGCATACTCTGGCGACGCCGACCACGCGCATCTGTTCCAGAAGAGAGAAGTTGCGGAGTACGCCCGCCTTCCAGCACTTGAAGAGGAGTGCGCGGTCCATTGCCCGAAGACGTGCCATTCTTTGTCGGCGTGATGGAGATACCACCACCCATCGAGATGCGGGAGGTTGGATTCTCTTGCTGCTTCTGCTGTTGGATCTCGAATTGGCGCAAATCGTACTCTACCTCCATCGCCATCTGAGGATCGGCACTCAAGATGTCGCGCACTTCTTGGCCATAGAGCTTGAACAATTCGCGGATGTAGTGGAGCAGGTATCTCATGAGTGGGCTTCGCTTCGACTCCAGCTTGTGCTTTAGACCGATGAGAACTGGCACAACGTTCTCGAGGAAGTTCTTCTTCGACATCTTGGACAACAGTTTGCCCTTCGCAGCCGCAAGCTGCGACGCGACACTTGGAGCACCCCCTTCACCGCCATTTGCAGCTTCTTCGGCATCGCCATCCTCGCCCTCTTGGTCATCTCGAGCAGAGGCTAGCTTGATGTCTGGTGAGCACAAGATTGCAAACGTGTCTTTGAGGATGGCCTCAGTGCCGAAGTCGGTAATCTGGGATGGGTTATCGCAGAGCTTCAGCTTGCCATCACTGACTTCTTCGAGAACTTCGGTACACAGCTTCATCGAGGTCTGCAGTTTCTGCTCGTCACTCATGTTCTGCAAGAGGAACTTGTACAGTTGCGATCGCTTCCCAAACTGCGCGCTGCCTGGGAGAGCAAGTTCTTCGATTCCCTCGCGCTCAAACGGTTCCGAGAAGTTGACCTTGCCTTCAAACTTGTTGAAGACAAAGATCATCTCAATGAACTTGTTGGTGAAGAGGTGAGGTGCCTTCAGGAGGAGTGGACCGCAGAGCACGTGCCGAGCCAAGTTCGATAGTTCGTCATCTTGATCCACCACGGCGCGAAGGAAGAAGCGCAGCAGCGATTCCCGCCACTTGATGTAATCTTGGAGGATCAGCTGGGAGAAAAGCAGAAGTGCGTTGCGTCGGATCAGCGGACTTTTGTCGAGGAATGACAATGCAATCGTTGAGATATAGGCGTCCACCAACGCTGTGTAGCGGATACACAAGTCGCCCAGGATGAGCAAGATGTTCGATCGGATGTCTTGGTTGTCACATGTGCGAAGCTCGCGGATGAACATCGTGATGCAGTTTTTCGCAAGATCTTGGTCCCTGAGACATAGCTTACCAAGCGTGACAAACGCGCACACTCGGATAGCAATGGGTATTGTGACTGTCGATGCCGTGCAGTTACTCCCCTTCGTAGGTGTCGTGAGTGGGTCTTCAGGCTGAGCCTGCGATGCCAAGTTAGGCACGATTGCTGGGGGTAGAAATAATTGCACGAGCGGCTTGATGGTCGCAATCGAAAGAAGAGTCACACCCGATTCACGGGCTTTCTCTTCATCCTTGACGAACTCGAGGAGAGCGACTTCTCCGATGCTGATGAGTTGTTTCTGGATGAGCGTTGTCTGCTCGAGAACAAGATTCGGTTCTCCTTCGAAACAAGCGCGCAGGTTCACTTCACAAGCTGCCAGCATTTGCTTTCCCCACGCGAAGCTGATCTCTCGCCCTTTCTCGGGCGATGGTGCCTTCGCCTTGCAGATACTGTCAAGCGCCAAAACAGCCTCGGAAATGACGTGAAGTGGAATCGTGAAGTTGTGAAGGGAGGCAAGAATGCTGTCTGCGATCGCCTTGGCATCTTGGGCGTCAATGACCGGGGCCAAAGATGCAATAACTCGAAGAATGCGTTTCGAGCCCTCAGCGAACTCAGTCGGGAGCTCTTCTTCCTGAAGTTTGTTCCAGCACTCGACCACAACAGCCCAGTTGTGTTGCTCTTTCTTTGCAGCTTCGACGAGCTTCCCCGAGTGCGCGAGTTCGTCGAGCAAGATCCAGCTGAAACTCCAATACTGAGGTTCGGTTTCTCCATCTTCCTCGAGTTGTGTGATGCATGTGTGGATTGCGTGGATAGCTGCTCTGATTATCTTCTCCACGTCAACCTTGGCGTCTTTAAGCAGCAGCCGAAGTGCCTTCTGAAGACAGCGAATCATGACGCCATCAAGATGAGCGGCCAACAGCCAAACTGAATTCACGGCCTCCCGTTCTTCGTCATTGTTGCGGACGTTGTACCAGCGGGTGACGCGATCGAAAATGACTCGATTCACAAACTCCAACGCAGCAGCTTGGACGCTCGCTTCTGGGTCAACACACAGCGGAAGCACGCCAAGATTCCACAGCCGTTGGACATCATCATCATCCGAAAAGGTGAGCAGTACAGACGACAGCGACTTCACTGCTTGTACTCGTACCAAAAGCGAGGTGTCCGTACAGCGCGCTTGGATGTCGAACAAATCCTTTCTCATCGTAGGGTTGATTGATGACGGACGAACGATGAGGAGGGCTTCAAGAGCCTGAATTGCAGCTTTTCGCACAAATGTCTTGTCATCTTGAAGGCTCTCACGGAAGAGTTCAACGAGATGCTGCATCAGTTCGGTCTCTTCGAGCTCGTCCTCATTTGAAGTGTACAAGATGTTTCGCAGCGAGACTGCGATAATATCCGCAGCGGCGACCACAACTTCGCTGCCATCCTCGTCAACATTTTCACCTTCATGGACGCCCTTCAACCCAGCGGTAAGCACAGCTGAGATAGCGCCGATCGCCTTTGCACGCACTGTTGAGACCTTGTCACGCGACCGGTCCGCCAATATCTCCAAGAGAGGTGCGACTCCGACAAATTGTTCGAGCTCGTCCGGAATGTTTGCTGTGATACTCCATGTTGTTGGCTCGAGGGTGAGTTTGCCGATGAGTTCGACGGCGAACTGTCTGTTCTTGGTCTTGAGGTTGTTGGAATAGCTAGCCAGGAATCGAACCAGTCGTACGCGGTCAGGCTCTTGGAGTTCAACCGCCAAACATGTCTGGAACGCGAAAGCGAGCACTTTCTGTCTCTCTTCAGCTCTGTCCGGTGCGTTCAGGCACACATGTTGTGCGATGCCGAGGTACAACGACGAGACTTGCTCAGCCACATCATCCACTGCTTCTTGATCAACATCCTTGGTCAGGGATCGTGACAGAGTTGCCTGGACAAGTCCAATCATTTCAATGCCAAACTTGTGGAACTTCGTCGCCGTGCGAGCATCGAGCGCCGATTCTTGAAAGCAGACACCGGGGATGTAGCAGTGCACAATCATTCGGGATGTCTGAACTACGTCGCCATGGATGTCGTTGATGAGAGCTTCCAGTAGACGCTGCGAGCGAGTCGCAGTGGTCAAGACCGAGCTGTTCTCAGCCGCCGACCCAGTTATTTGCACATGAATCGCCATCTCGATTGTGGGGACGATCGATTCCTTGGACGATGAAAGCGCGAAGTTCTCCAGAAAGCCCACTAGCGTGTCGATCAGGTCCGCACCGCACTTGACTAACTTCTTCTGCGCACCGTCATCGTCGTCTTGAGTGCTGCGCTGCGACGCCTGGCTGCGAGCTCCTCTCTTCCGCGACGTCTTGTCCTTCTGGGATCCACCGGCGTTTCGTCGAATGGAAGACATCGCCTCGGGTGAGGACACCACGTCGATCCACTTCTTCACCACATCCAGCACTTGCCGATACACGAACGGCATGAACAAGCCGTAGGCGGCGCCGCCCGGCAACTGGAGCCACGTGAGGTACACTTTCGATGCCGTGAGAGCCTTGGTCAGCGCATGGACCTTGTTTTGCACCGTCAAGTTGGCGTAGCCTTCGCTGATGTTGATGAGCGTGTGGAGCATTGCGAAAAGTGCGCGGTAAGCTGCGTACAGGTGCGCGCGCGTCGACTCGTCACCCATGATCTCCGTGTTGGACGCTTCGCTCGTGAGGAACGCCCACAAAGGGGAGCCGCCATTCGTGGTTGCGCTGCTGTCGTCGTCAGTGCTGTCCCGCGAGCGCGTCGCGTTGTGCTGCTGCAAATACTTGTTGAAGATGCGGTCGAGGTCCCCGAGCTTCTCGAGCGTCGCGGTTTCGTCGCCGTCATCGCTCCCGTGGCCCGAGGCGCGCCGCAGTGTCGTGCCGCCCGTGTCGAAGACCGCCTTGATGAGCTCTTCGGGCAGATCCTGCAGCTCCAGCGCCTGCAGCACGCGCACGAGCTCCTTCTCTAGCGCCGTCGCCATCGCTCTTTTCCTCTATTGGTTGTTGGGAGGGGTGGCGAGTGTTTCCGCGAGGAGAGAGAGAGGAAACGCGGGAAGGAGGAGACCAACACTCTGTCTTTTGAATCGAGAATTGAACGGTACCGGAAAGCTGAAATTCCCACTTTTCACCAAACGTGAATTTCTATGTATTGTAATTATTCGCTTTAGGGAGGCCATATTACATATCGGGGTTGAAACGAACGCGAAACGACGCGAGCGTGGGTGCATGTTCGCGTGAGTGCTGGCATCTCCACATTTTGGCTCTCATGGCTGACCAGCAGCAGACCGCACCATCAGCGACAGCGACGCCGGTTGCGTCGCCGCGGCCGTCGCTCGTGGGCGGTACCGCCATGCGGCAGCTCCCGGAACGAGAACCACCGCTGTCTGCGGACGACGATGCACTGGGCGATCTCGAAAACCCGGCCCGAATGCTCGGCTCAGCCTTTGGACACGCTTCCGCGTTCATGGCGCGGCAGGCCGAGCGGGCACACATGACGAGTCTCTCGCCCATCGAGGAAATGCGGATCGCGCAGCAGGAGTTGCGTGCCAAGGCGGCTTCACAATTGGTCCGTAGCTTGTCACCACCGCCATAGCTTGGTATTCACACCTGACGATGCAAATGTTCAAACAGTCTACCGAGCAAACGCGCATTCGGAGCAGCTTTCAGAACCTCATCACGACGCGCGATGTGATCCGCAAGCTCAAGAACAAGTCCAGAGTGCACACCAAACCCTCCGACACCATCAAAGAACTCCACGAAGAGCTGGTCAAGGACATGGACGAGCTCACTCCAGGTGCGTGGCACTACCGTTGGCTTATATCCGCAACCTGCCGGTGTACGTTACACGGATGATGGTGATGACACAGCCGAGGCGCTCAACTTTGTGGAGACGGCGTCGCGGAACGAGAGCGTCATTATCCGCAAACAGCAACAGCGAGAGGACTCAACATTACCTTGGTACCTGATTTCCCCGCACAGCAAGTTCCGACTTCGGTGGGATCTTCTTTCGGTCACATTAATCTGCTGTGAGTGGGAAAAGTCAGCTTTTGTTCTGGGGATTAAACAGCCACTTGACTTGCATCCACTGTTGTCACAGACAACGCGCTCAGCATTCCGGTACTTCTGACTCACTTGCTTGGGTCAAGTCCATTGGCTCACTTTTTGTGACTGATGACCGCAGTTTCAACTAGCTTTTGCCCCTGGAGATTCGTGGATCAACCATATCCAGCGAGTTGCGGACGTATTCTTCATCTTGGACATTGTACGTTGGCCCATAAGAGTGGACCTTGCCCAGGGTCTCACGAAATGGTCCCAACAGGCCGTGAATTTTGCTTCCGCCTATGACGAAGGCGGCCGCATCGAAGGGCGAGGGCGCGTCATTGCGGTCAACTACATCAAGTCCTGGTTTACCGTCGACTTCGTCTCAGCTTTTCCGATCTACCTCGTCCAGGGAAGCTATGCACGCGTGCCGCAGCTCGCACGCTTGTTCCGACTCTTTCGACTCTTGCGGCTCTTCCGCATGCTCTCCATGGTCCGCATCCTGAACCGTCTTGAGTATGCGCTGCTGCTGCGTTCGACCGTGAGCAGTCTCTTCAAGTTCTTTTTGCTCGTGTGCTTTACATCCCACTGGATGAGGTACGCCCATATGAAGGTGTGGATCGCTTACGGGAAGGATAGGAGCTCATATTGTCATGGCTGGTGCCAAAGCTGCTTCTTCTATCTGATCTCCGATGGCAACGACGACGGTTGGGTCCATCAGCAGGGGATTGAGAACGAGACCACCTACGTGAGATACGTCACGGCTTTCTACTGGTCCATCATGACAATGTGAGTGCTCTTGTTGTACCGTTGCTGCTTCGCCAACCCTTCAACCAACTATACTGGCAGGACAACGGTTGGTTACGGTGACGTTCATCCGACCACGACATACGAGCGCATGTTTGCAATCTTTGCAATGGTGGTCGGTGCGTGGATTTTTGCGTACGGTATCACCAACGTCGTGGCCATGGTATCAAACCTCAACGCCTCCGACACGACGTTCCAGCTCAAGATGGACGAGCTGAACGATTACATGCAAACGCGTGAGCTGCCAATGCACTTGCGCTACGAGATCCGCGAGTTCTTCTACAACGCGCGCATGTCGACCGAGTCGCGGCTCGTGAACGAACCAAAGATTCTCGCCGAGCTCTCAGCGCTGTTGCGGTCGAAGATCGCCTTCGCGATCAATGACAGTGTGCTCAGTAAGATGCCCTTCTTCATCGGCGCCGACCACAACTTCCTCATGGAGCTCGCGCTCAGTATGCGCATGGTGTGCTTCCCTCCGAACGAAGAGGTCATCCTCGAGGGCGAGATCGGCGAGGAAATGTTTTTCATCTTCCGCGGCGTCGTTGAAGTGCTCAAGGGCGGCGTGCAGCTCGGGCTGCTGGGCCAGAAACAGTACTTTGGCGAGATGGCCATTCTCAACCAGAACTGTCTGCGCACAGCGACCGTGCGCACGATCTGCTTCTGCGAGCTGCGCATGCTCACAAGAGAGAAGTTCCTCATCGCACTCACGCACTATCCCAACATGAAGCACCGCATCGCCAAGATCGTTGAGCGGCGCGCCAAGGTCAACACGCAGGAGGCACAGAAGTCGTCAATGCGGCGCGCGAGCTCGTCGTCGCAACTGGAAGGGATCGCCGCCAACTTGGACGAAGAGACGGCCCAGGAGATCGCGACGCCGACGGCTGAGACCACGATGAGCCGCATCTCGCAGCTCAACACGAGCTTCTCGGGATCTTTCCGAAGCATGGCGGCCGAGTCAGACATTGAAACCATTCAATCCAAGGTGACGATGATGATCGAGCGCCAGGACAAGCTGGATCTACTACTGAAAGACATGGGGGGGCGCATCGCCCTTCTCGCTCGCAAGCAGAAACCGCGGAGCTCACTGGCGGGACTGTAGACTGTACGGAAGAAAAACATCGCACAATACCCACCATGTCGTATCTTGCATTTGGTAGCATGTTCGCCACCGCTACGCCTCATCGTCTACATGAGGTTGTCACTCTCGTCTGGCACGCGGATGCGCGCGCCCTGGAGCGTTTTGGACACATGGATCTGGCAGCCCAGTCGCGACCTATCGAATTGAGCCAATGTGAGCCAAGTCCATGCATTTTGCCTTAATGCATGGTGCACACGTACGTGTCTGTGAGCCCCCACGCCAGGTCGAGCATGTCTTCTTCCTCCTCTGAGATCTCCGGGAGGTTGTCGTACACGGCCTTCTCGAAAATCAAGTGGCACGTCGAGCACGCCAGCTCGCCGCCGCAAGCGCCCTCGAGCTCGACGTCGTTGTCCTGCGCGACGTCCAGCAGCGTATCACCTTCCTTGGCGACCACGGGCGTTTCGTTGCCCTCGCCGTCAACGAACGTCATCGAAATCGGCTCGCTCGAGAACGCGCGGCGTTGGCCGACTGCCGATGGCGGCGTCATGCGCAGCACAGAGACAGGCGTGTTCTTGTGCACGGAGGCCCGCGTCAGTAGTACGCGGCGCGCGGCCATGCGCATCGTCGTCATTGTTGCCGCCATATTTCTCCTCTGCCCTCCGTTTCACCGACGTACGTCAACTGCTGGCCGCCGGAATGATCGACAACAGGATGTATACACGTGATGTATAGTGGTGTATACTCATGTGTTGTAGTACTGCCAAGCCTCTGTAAAGGAGAAGTATATCATATAACGAAGGATAGGGTGTCCACCACCTAAAACCTTCTCAAACAGATACCCTTCCGCACTGCATAGTGGCGCAGAAGAGGTGGCTGCGAGTCAGAAGTTCAGACCAAAGGCAGAACGCAGAATGAGAGTCGGCGAAACCTTTTGGACAGCACCGATAGCGTTGGAGAAGGAGCCGTCGCGCTCCCAAGTCAAACACAGATCGCCCGACGGCCGATCCCCATCTTCTTCGCTCTTTGCAGCCACCTTCTTTGAGGCAATCTTATAACAGTTGATACAGCGCGAGACTTCTGGATTCAGAAACCGCAGTTGATAAAACTCGCTCTGGTTTGGTGTGGTGTGGGATCCACAATGGAATGATCTTGTCCGCGAGAGAACATTCCAAATTGCTCGGTTTCCGCACTTGATGCCACACGTCAGAGGCAGAGGCCGCCAGAGAGTCTCTCTCTCTCTATCGATGCCCTGCCCGCGAGCCCACAACACGCCAGGCGTCAACTCCGCGACCAGTGCTGTTTATACGCCGCCCATCGCCTGATTGCGGGCATGATACGTGACCTTTATAAATGCATACCCTAAACCTATTCCACTACCCAGTTCATCCTTCATTGTAGGTGTCATCCTTCGAGCTCTTGACGAAACCTGCGAAACAGGATATCACTGTGTTTCCTAACGCGTTCCATCCGGTGTGGGCCAAGTCACTGGCGTTGGGCCAGATGCTGTAGCTCAACGCGCCTCGCTGAGGAGATCCATCGGCACCATCGCATCGCATCGAGTCGCTCGCCTCTGGGCTTGCTTCCTGGTCCTTAGCATTTCCCGTTGGGCGACGCTCTCCATCCCCTCGCTTACCAGCACCCGACGGCCACCAACACTCGCAAGTGTACACATCTTTCAGCTCCCGTAGCTCTTCCTCCATAATGGTCGCGCTCGTCCTCGCGCTCACAGCGTGTTACGGCGCGGCGCTCGCGGCAGCCTCCACGTCACAGGGTTCGCCCGTGCTCTCGACCGATACGAATGCGATCATGATCGGCAGCGGCAGCGGCGACGGCAACGAAAGCATCAGCGTCAACCAGACGCGCCGCGTCGTCGGCGAGGTCGACACGGTCTCCGGACTGCCGCTCTGGGTCGACCCCACGACGCCCGACGACAAGCAGGTTTACGTGACGTCGCGTGGCGAGAGCTGGGAGCTCGTGATGAGCGACGAGTTCGGCGACCCGGCGCGCAACTTCACGCCTGGCGGTGACCACCTGTGGACCTCGCTTGAAAAGCCCGACGGTGTGAACGGCGCGCTCGAGTACTACTCGCACAACATGAGCTACGTCACGTGCGAGGCCGCGGCCAGCGAGAACGCGACCACGAGCACCAACACCACCGCCGTGTGCTACCTCACGATCGAAGTGCGCGACGAGATTTCCCGCATCAAAGTGTACAACATGTATTCGCGCCCACCTTCCTTCCAGTACTCGAAATTCGTACGTCGGTGGGATCCACTGGAAAGCACCACTGGTGACCACTAACTAATGATGCGTTTGTATGGGAACAGTACTACCGCGCGGCGATGCTGCAGTCGTGGAACAAGTTTTGCTTCCAGGGCGGTATGATCGAAGTGCGCGCGCAGCTGCCCGGTGCGATGTCCAAAAAGTCCAAGAACCCGGACGTTGCTGGTGGCCCGAACGCACGCGTCAGCGCGGGCGCGTATTACCCGACGTGGCCCGGCATCTGGATGATGGGCAACCTGGGCCGCGCCATTTTCAGCGGCTCCACGAACCGCATGTGGCCGTTCTCCTACAACGAGTGCAACCCGAAGGCCTTCGATCCGAGCAACCAGCGTATCAGCGCCTGTAACGCCAACCCCGGCCATGGGCTCAACCCGAACCAAGGTCGTGGCGCGCCCGAGATCGATGTGCTAGAAGGCGGCGGTGTAGCTATTTCGTCGTCGATCCAGATCGGTCCGGGTCTCAAGGCCAAGTACCGCCGTATCTTCGCGAACCTGAGTATCCCGGACGAGTACAAGGACTGTGTGTACAACGCCGACTGTTTGACGCCCGGCGCGAACCTGCCGAACGTGCCCACGGACCTGTACAAGCCCCGCAAGTACCAGACGTGGTACAAAGGTCTTCGGTACTCGACCAACAGCTATTGCACGCAGGACCCGAATGACATCCAGACGTTTGCCCAGATCAACGCGTCGATCGTGCGCATCGTCGACACCAAGTGCACTATTTTGACGTGTCCGGCGTCCCACGATGTGCAGGCCGATCTCTCGCTCATTCCGAACGACAAGACCAAGGCCCGCTGGGGCATCAACAGCAAGGGGACGTGCGCAGCCGTGATGAACAACTACATGGGCTCGTTCCTGTGTGATCCGGACAGCACCAACGCGCTGTGTGAGAAGCCCCGCAACGCCACGACCCCCAAGACCAACGTGATGGAGCCGTTCGCATACCAAATGGACGCGCTGTCGGCCAACTGGGGCATCCACGTTGGCGCGTACACCGACTTTGTGACGTACCAGATCGAGTGGGTCACGGGCGACAACGGCTACTTGCGGTGGATGCTGTTTGGCAACCCCATCTTTGAGATCCCAGCTCAGTCGGTGGTTAACGGCCCGCAGACGACCGCCGACCCGAACCCGCGGCTCACGTTCCCGGAGGAGCCGATGTACATCATTTTTAATGTGGCGCTCTCGAACCAGTGGGGCGCGATGCCGCCGAACGCCGGCAAAGGCGCCTGCCGTGGCAAGGGCGACATTGCCGAGACCAATCGCATCTGTGACAGCTTCCCCATGTACATGAAGATCGACTACATCCGCCTGTACCAAGACAAGTCGCCGAACTCGACCATGGCCATCGGCTGCGACCCGAAGACCCACCCGACGCGCCAGTGGATCTTTGACCACTTGGACGAGTACCAGGACGACGCCAACCAATACGTCGAAGTGGACGGCGGTGCCTACTGCCGCAACGACCTGGACTGCATGGTGCCCACCAACTCCACGACCAAGTTTATCTCGGGCAACTGCGTCGAGTGGCGCTGCAAATGCACTACAAAGTACTGGGGCGGTCCACGTTGCACGACCGCAATCAAGATCATCGACTTTTCGGCCACGGCCGTCAAGAAGATCCCGTCGTACGGACCGCCGCTGTACCTCTCGATCACCGTCGGCTCCATCTCAGCGGTGCTGACCTGCATCGTCATCGCGTTCTGCACGCGCCGCCGACAACGAAAGGACGCCGAGCTGCAGCAGAAGTTGGACAAGCTCAAAGCCGACGTCGTCGAGAAGGCGGCGCTGCTGCCCGGGGACTTTGACGAGATCGAGCTGTCGCGTCACTCGAACGCGACCCCGCAGTCGCGATACCACCCGCTAAGCGGCAAGGCCGCATAGGGCGACAGGCAACAGTGCTTCCCCATCTCGAACAAAAATGGACAAATAGTCGCTTGTTTCTTTGTGAAGAATATCCAGAGTTCGTTTGTCTTGTGGTCGTGAGTATGCTTTGTCTATCAGCTAATGATCAGTCTCTCTCGTCGTCGATGGAAGCTACTAGGTGGCAATGGTGCTCACTGCTGGCCGCCGACATGACCAGACCGCTGGGGTTTTAGTTGCGTCCCTTGCGGCTCTTGGCCGAGTTCACGATGGACGAGACCATCCAGAACATGCCGTAGACGATCTGGAAACCGTAAAACACGGTCTTGACGATCGACTCCATGCGCGCCGCGCGCAAGTTCTTGAAGCGTAGGATCTCGGTCGGGTCCAGTAGGTGTTCGTTATTCATGAGTCTGGAATGTCGACGTAACAACCAGTCAGTACCAGTTCTCTCCTTGAGGCATTTTGATACGACCAGTGCACCCACCGGCGCCCATGCCACACGGCGATCGGCACGTTGAGCAGCAAGACCCACGGCGCCCATGCGATTAGGCACAGAAACATCAGCACGCCGTGGAGGATCATCTCCGGGACTACCACACACACAAACGGGATCGTAAGTACAGGAGGTACATAAAGAACGTTTCTCGCGGTCACGAGCACGCACCGACGAGCTTGTTCAGTCGCCGCGCCACATCTGCCGGGTTCAGGTGATCGAGCTCCAGCTCGTCCAGTATGATCAGCTGCGAACACATCGAAAGGTTGGTGAGACGTTGGGCCAAAGTTGGAGAGAGAAGGGGGACGGAGGGCCACGCACCCAGTAGCCGTTGAGGAACGTCAGCGCGACGATGTCGATGAAACTGAGCACCGCGAGGAGCACCTGCATGGCGGTCAGTAGGGCTGAATGAGGGAGCGCGCGAGAGACGAAGTGGAGTTCGCCTGGGTGTTCCCTTCGGGTATCAGCTCCTGTGAAGTACTAGAAGTATCCTCTCTCTCTCGTCCCGTGTGATTGGGAGCGCAATGCAACGTGTGATTGTGCGTCCTAATAGAACGCCGTTGGTTTAGGACGCCCAATCGAACGTTATTTCTGATTTTTGAACTCATCCGCGATAACGGCCCACGCGGGAGCGCGAATCGGCGCCTCCACGGACGACGGACGACAGCACCTCACCAGCGCACTCATGACGGCGCTCACGCGACACTGTACGTGGACATGCTGATAGCGGGACGGCGCCCTGACTAGCCTTCAGTGCCATGCATACGGTGGCGAACGTGATACTCGCACCTGACACTCGTGACGTCCTGTCCAATTCGCGCAGCACACTTTCTCGGCCACTCGAGCAATGTCAACTGCCTCCGCTTCGGTCACAAGTCGGTGCGTGCGCTTGCGAGCATATTTCTTTTGCGTGGGAGGTATGCTGATGTGGCGCTTTACGGTGCGTGCACAAATGATCAGGGCCAAGTTGCGGCGACGGGTGGCGACGACAACATGGTCAATCTCTGGCGCATGCGCGAGCGCGAGACCAAGAACATCATGGTACCTAAAGGTTATTCACACGGCACAGGTGGGCGACGAACTGAAGGATCGTATATGTCTTGTGCAGAGCCTGTCAGGCCACCAGAGTCCCGTGGAGAGCCTCGTGTTCGACCCGACGGAGCGCAAGCTCATCGCCGGCTCCAAGGCCGGCTCCATCAAGGCGTTCGATCTGGAAGCTGGCAAGGTCAGCCGCACACTGAAAGGCCACATGTCGACGTGCACCACGGTGGACTACCATCTCTATGGCGACTATGTGGCCTCGGGTTCGCTCGACACGATCGTCAAAGTGTGGGATCTCCGCACCAAGAGCTGCATGCAGAGTTTCAAGGGCCACAAGACCGAGGTCACGAAAGTGTGCTTCACGCCCGACGGCCGCTGGCTCACGTCCGGTGGCATGGACGGCATGATCAAAATCTGGGACCTTACCGCTGGACGTATGCTGCGCGAGTTCCCGGACCACGGCGGCGCGATCACGGCGCTCGAGTTCAACCCGGAGGAGTTCATTCTCGTGTCGTCGTCAGCCGACAAAACGATCCGCATCTGGGACGTTCAAGAGTTCTCGCTCATCGGAGTCACGCCGACGGATAGTGCCGCGGTAGGTGGAGTGTAACGATGATGTGCTGATAGATGGTGGAGTCTCACTTTGTTCGTGCTTGTAGACTACCGCGGTGTGCCATACAGTGGCCGATCCCCACAGTGGCAAGTACATGATCAGCTCCTCCGCCGATGCCGTTCGAGTGTGGTCCTACGAGACTGCGATTGAGGTGCGTCGATGACAGCATCCTATCTTTCTCGTTGCGCGTTTAACTCTCTGTGGTCGTCTCTCGTACAGTGCCACGATAGCATCGCTTGTCACAAACCGAAAGAAGTTGGTGTTGGGGAAGTCCAGGCCGACGTAACCATGCTCGAGGATATGAAAGTCATGGGCGGAACGATCCAGGACGCGTTCGTCTCGATCTGGATTCTGGATCTCAATCAGATGCGTCCCTTCCAACAGAGCAGTCGCCCACGACTAGAACCCGCACGAGCGCCACCTGCCGTAGTGTCCCCGCCGCCCGCGGTCTATCCCCGAGTCGCTGCAGAAACCTCAAGTCAGCCAAATTCAGCCCGTGGGCGGCCGCCGAGCGGAGGCCACGCGCGCCCCAACCCAGCGCCGAGCGGCCCTTCGACACGACCGAACACGCCGGGTGTCGTGCTGCTGCCACCATCTCATCCGATGCCGGCTCCCGTGGCCACACCACAGACTCAAGGAAACGGGCAAGTCAACCACGTCGACGACCCTCGCAAATCTGGTGAGTTGAAATGAAGACTTGGCTCGGACAATCCTTGACTAAAGCAAAGACTCATCTCTTTGCTTTCTTTCAGCACCACGCGTATCAGCATCGGCAGAGAACAGGCCCAAATCATCTACAGAGGCAAGACCACCGTCCAGCGATAAATCGGTAGTGGATCATCCGTTGAGTGCAGTCCCAGACAACCTGGTATGGATCGATTCTTTTTTACTGCCAGTTCCGC
>JAADXJ010000519.1:0-19660 GCA_023337735.1 Pythium biforme
AACACGCTTAGTCTGAGAGATATCCAAAAATGCCATCAAATGAGCAACTCAGTTCCTGTGGGTGTGGGTTTTCACCACACCCACTGAAACTGAGTTGCTCATTTGATGGCTACACATACTTTTCTGAATCTCGTTTTTTTGTCAGGTCGATGTCTGTATCTGCGCCTGGATCGCACGGCGTGAGCGCTCGTCAAAGTGGATGACGGTCGCAAGCGCCCGGCGGCGCTGCGCAAGCAGCTCACGAAGCTCACGCTCGGCCTTGGCCAGCATTTCGCCGAGCTTTTGCAGCACGACAAGCCGCTTGCTCTCGCTGCTGCCGGCAGCGTCGTCGTCGCGCTGCATGGCCGCGTCGAGTTGCCGACGAATCTTGGTCGCGTACTCGCGCTTTTCAAAAATCGCAGTCGCGAGCGTCGCGCACTTGCGGTGGCCGGCGGTCTGCACGTGTGGTACGTTGCTCGCGGCTTTGTCGTTGACCATGCGCTCGAGGTCCCCGCGCTCGTGACGCCACAGGTAGACGGCAAGCGCCGCCAACGTCGCCACGCGCTTCTCTGTGTCGCGCTCAATCGTCGCGGCGAGCTCGTCTTTTTCATCGTGGAGCTGCGCCAGCTCGGCAATGTCCGCGACGGACGTCGTACCACTCGTGAGCCGTGCCGACGACACGTCAAACGTCTTTTCGTTCCGGCCGATGCATTTGTTCACGAGATCGTAGGCGTCGGCGAGCTGCTGCTCCACTGGGTCGTCGATCTCGTCCTTCTTGGGCCGCGACGACGCGCCCTGCGCGGCGAGCTGCTCGGTCGATGGTCGTGAGAGCACGAGTCGCGTGATCGCATCAGCACTGGGCGGGGCGCGATTCGGGCGTGGCGCAGAGGATTCTACTGGTGACTGGCGGTCGTCTTCTCGTGTAATATCTGCCACTTGATCCGCTGTTCTATCTGTAGTTGTCCGTTGGACCTTACAGCCGCAATCTTCGTCGACTCGCTTCTCCAGATCGCCCACGCGCGTCGCCATGTGGCTCACGGCTCGCATCAAACACGCTTGGCACGCACACGCGACGTACGCAGCGACCATCTCGGCCACCGTCACTTCCGCAGACGTAGGAAGCTTTGCCCTGCATGCGTGGTTTTCCGCCTCGTCGTCTCCTCGTTGACGTCGCGGTTCTTCCTCTTCCTTGTGTTTCCCTCGAGCTCTCGGTGCTGGCAGGGGCCGTAGAGCTACCGCTTTCGTGCTGCGGTCCCGCGACGCACTGTGTCCTTCTCTGTCGTGTTTTCGTGCTCTAGTTTCCACCTCTTCGTTTCGTGAAGACGTCACGTTGTCGCTGCTCGCACTTGTGGTGGTCGTGATCTCGCGACGCCGTTCACGGAATCGATCTCGTGCCCTGTCGGGTGTCCCTGAATGGTCTTCCGGGACCATCCGCTTTGCACTTCGCTCGCGCGACTGACTCCGGTCGGGGCTTCCCCGTTCTCTCTTTCGCGTTTCGGACCGCGAGCTCTCCTCCAACTTGAACCGCTCGACGCCGTTCACATTCAGCTCGGTAAACGTGCTGCGCAACCGGCGCTCCAACGGGCGGAGCTTCTCGCCCTGTAGTTCACTCAGCGTCATCGCGTGCTCGAGCCATAGCCAGTCCTCGAAACGCTTTTCGTACTGGCGGATCGACTCGCCGCGCGCGAGCGGCACGAAGATCGGCAGCGTGGTCGAGCCGAACCGCGCGCGCGCCTCTTCGGCGCTCAGGTTGTCGAACTTGCCGGCGCGGACGTCGGCCTTGTACTCTACCAAATCGACGTATTTCTTCACGAGCAGCGCATCGGTCGACGGTGTATCGCGGTGCCTAGGCGTCGTGGGCCTGGAGAGTCCTTTGGGCCCCGAGGGCCGCGGCGGCAGTGGGTCCGCGTCCGCGTCGTCGTCCCGGTTCCAACTCACCATTTCTCTGAGAAGTGCCCAAGGGAATCACAACTGGGACAAGAAACTGCTAAGTACGCACTGTGTACTTAACGGTCAAAGTCTCCTGTTAAGTTCGTATTGATGACAGATCTCATCATTCATATCACTGCAGCTACGTGTTCTCCATGGGGGTCCCATCGTTGTTGCGTTGCTGAGGAGGGCCACTTCATGGGACATGTGCTCACCCTCAGACGGCCAGGATCACCCCTGTCTGACACTGAAGATAAAAATCGATTTACGACAGTGAATTGGCCGAAGACTTCCTCAATGTGCCTGCCAACGTGGTGGCGTTACGAGATCCTTGTTACCGGCACTGTCAGCGTTCCGAGCAGTATTCACAACAGTGTATCGCCACCTCGCCTTCAACGGTGAGAGACACACGCATGGCGCATGCGCTCGAGTTCGTACACGCTCATTGCATCGCTCGTGGCTTCCTGCCAGTGCATTTTCTCTTCCCATTCCATCCTACAGGCGATGTGGCACTGCGCTGGAACAGTCTTGACATTCCGTAATGCACACTACTGTACACTGCAACCACTACGTCACGTTCACTCTTGGTCGTGGATACGTGCGAGCCACACGCGAATGAGTTCACGCACGCGTTGGTCGAAATACACCAGCGTCACCAGCTCCCGTCTTCGCTGCTCTCGTAACCGGTCAAGCTTCTCTTCTAGCTCGCTTATGTGAGACCCTTCTTGCTTCCCATCCGCGAGCCGTGTGCCCGTCTCCGCGATCTCCACTGCCAGCTGCAGGCACTTATGGTACCCGATTCGCTGCACATGGACGACGTCGCTCGCCTGTGGTGCATTGACCATCGTATTGAGCTCGCGGAGATCGCTCCGATACATGTACACCAACAGTGTGGCCAGCGCAGCACTGCGCTTGTCGATCTCTTCTTGAATGAGCTCGCGCATCTCGTCGTCTTCGTCTCGCCGCCGCGTCGCCTCTGCAACGTCACTCGCCGCAAGCTCGACCAGCCCGGCCGCCGAGTCAGCGAGCGCGTTCTCGTTCATCACGACCAGCTCGTTTTGGGTCTCGTACGCCTCCAACAGTTGCTGTTCGACAGCATCTTCCTCTTCATAAGCGGTGGTCTCCTGTGCTGCGGAGCTGTCACGACTTCTTGGTTGCGGCTTGCGGCTTGCTGTGCTTTGCGTGCGATCCATGACTTCGGTGGCTCCAGAGTCTCGCCGACATACGCACCTCCGTGCGTTTGCTTTGCCCTCGAGCGTGAAGATCGCCGTGGCCAAGAGCCGCATCGCTCCCAGGAGACAGCGCCGGCACCCGCACGCGCGACACGCGTCCACCGAGTCCTGGCCAGCGCACGTGTCTTTTTCTTCCTTTGGTTTCTTCGCCGCCGACGGCCGAGTGTCGTGGTCTTCCTGGCGCTCGCGCTTGCGCTCTTCAGGAAGTATGAACGTCTCTTGTCCCTTGGCGTTCAGCGTCGCAAACTGCATGCGCACGTACCGCTCTTGGATGTGGACATGGTGGGTCTCCAGCGCGCGCAGCGTCATGCCGCGCTTCTTCACGAGCCATGTTTCAAACCGCTGTTCGTACATCTCGGGCGTCTCGCCGGGCGCAAGCGGCACGTAGATGGGCGCGTACGGCGAGCCAAACTCGTGATACTTTTCTTCGTAGCTGAGCTTGGCCAGGCGAAAGAAACGGCCGCGCCGCGAGTCGCGCTGGAACTGCTCGAGACTCGTGTACTCGTGGACGAGCGTGAGCCGGCGCGGCACTTTGCGCACGTCCACGAGGCCGTCCCATGTGATATACTCGGGCGGCGCGGGCGCCCGCTCGGTTGTCGCCGGGGACGCCGACGGCGCGTGGTCCCGCGCAACGCGCTCGGCGAACGACATGCGGAACGACCGCTCGCGGTTCGCGTCGCGTGCGAGGTCCGCAGGCTCGACCGCGCGCTCGGCAAGCCACGCGACAAAACGCGCTTCGTACTGCTGCTCGCTCTCGCCGTGTCCGAGCGGCACGGGCACGGGCGCGACGCTCGAGCCGAAGCGCCGCGCGCGCTCGTTCGGCGAAAGCTTGGGGCCGCGCTGCTCGGCCGCGTAGTCGTCCACCGAGAGCACGCGGCGCCGCAGCAGCAACGCGTCCGCGGTTTGCGCCGAGCCCGCCTCTACGCCTGCGCCGCTACGCGATAGCGGGGTGCGTGCGTGTGGCACATCCATCGTTCGCGGCGCGCTCATCGTCCTGGTCTCGGCGTGCGGCACACCAACGTTCGGTTAAGTGCGAGAAAACGAAATGTGTAGCCATGTCTGATTAAGTACGACCTGTTGCAGCGATTCCTGCCCTTTCACAGCCTACGTCTGCGCTGCGTCGGCCCGCCCACGCATCGCCTGGCCTCCCCATGCACTGCGTCAATAGGTCCTTCCATCTCCCAACGTTGACCAGTCAATCTTGTCGCGTTCGTTCGTCATTTCCGTCGCCACTGCCGGTTCCGCTGGAGATCCACCGTCCAACGCATTGGCCGCACGACCATCGGGCGAGTCGCCCGACTCTCCTTCGCCGCCTGCCTGCATCTTCTGGTAGCGGTGCGCGGCCTGCTGGTCTTTCTCCTTTTCGTCGTCCGCGTCCTCCTCGCGCTCGCGCTTGATCCCGACGACAACCACGGTCCGCTCCATCCTAGGCTCCATCTTGACCAAGTCTTTGTCCTCCACATTGTCCTCGTGTTCTCCTTGCACGCCCCCTGTAGCCCAAAACGCTCTGCCTTCGGCGCGCGCAAACGCGAATCGGCAGCTTCGCTCAACATTCGCGTCCGCACCGATCGCTTCGACCGTGCGGTTGCGCTCGCGGAAGAGCCACGCGCGGAACCGCGTTTCGTTCTGCTGGAGCGTCTCGTTGGCCCGGAGTGGCACGGGTACGGGAACGATCGCCGAGCCGTACAGCGCCAGCGACTGCGCCTTGGACATCTTGAGCTCGCTATGCACGGCCGTGGCGTATGCCGCGAGCGTGGTCACGCGCGTCCGCAAGAGCGCCTCCCGCGACGGCGCCATGATCAACGTAATAGTCGGAAGCGCTTTCGCCGCTGAAGGCCGTTGAGCCGGTCTAGAGGTATGGGAATGGGCGATGGCAGAGAGAAACTCTTGTTCTTGATAACTGTCAGATCGTTTTCCAAGACACGTCGGAGCTTCACAGAATGTTGTATGTAAATACGCAGGGCGCGTCACGTACACATCGCGTACCGATCCAAGGCAGCCGCATAACGTCTCGTTCATCACTCCTCAAGTTGTTGTGGCGTCGCGACGTCACTGTCCTCGTCCTGGCTGGATCGATGATCATCAAACATTCCGTCCGGGTCACTCTCGTCGGACGCAAAGAGAAGGGAGGGTATTTCACGGGAGCTTGGAGTTTCCGAAGGAGACGTCATCGCTGAATCGGACGACTGTCGGACGCCGTTTGAATCGTCATGACCTCGTTGCGTCCTGCTCCATCTTCGCCCGTGTCAGCCGAGTCCGCTTGAACTGCCACTTGAACTTCGGCAGTCGAGGCTGACGCCACCGCAGTCGATGGTTCAACTTGATCGTCAAGTGTCAACCACTAGTTCGGTCGACCTGGGTCCACCTCGTTATCACTGGGGCGGTCGCGCTTCCGTCTGGAACCTTCTGATCCCGAGAAGTCTTGAACGGTAGAGTCTCCGTCCGCGGCCACGATAGCTGCGGGAGTCTCGGCAGTTTCAAGCAACGCCAGTGCACGTGCACGTTGTGCATTGTAGTCCTTCGCTTGATCTCTCGCGAAGGCAAAGCGATAGCAGCGTTCGATATTCGCATCATTTTCCATCTGCGTTGTTTGGTACTCGGAGAGACCCCCCACAAAGCGCGCTTCATACTGATCAAGGCTCTCGTTGCGCTTCACCGGCACCGGGATCGGCGCGATTTTGGACCCGTACAGCTCAAGACACGCCGCCTTCGACAACTTCTGGCCGAGTCGAGCTTCTCTCGCGTACTCGGCGAGCGTGAGCATTCGCGTCTTGAGCAGCGCCTCGCGACGTGGCACTGTGCCACCGTTGAGGTAGCGCGCCATTTTACCCAGCGGCTTCTCCTTGTGCAGATTCGCTTCGGATCCGTTAGTGTGGACCATCTACTCGCTCTGCGATATGGCAGTTGCCAACATGCCATGGCACCCTGTCGCCCACAAGGTTTTACCAGTTCAGCCAGACCGGTGAAGCTGCGTTTTGATCAGTACCCGTAGACTCTGGTCATGTTCCATCAACGCCGCGAACTGCTCTCGTCGCTGACGCACAAGCTTCTGCAGTTGGTTGTCCGCCCTGGTTAACTCTTCACCCAAGCGCTCCAGTGACGCAATCAAGTCATTGCCATTTGTCGAGGTGACCGCCATGCGCGCGTCCAGTTGTTTCTTAATCTCCACAATGCTTTGTCGCTTGGCGTCGATCGCAGCCGAGAATGTCGAACATTTCTCGTGGCTCGTGCGCTGGATGTGGAGCATATTTTTGGTTTGATTGTCGCCAATATGCTGCTCCAACTCCTGCTTCTTGTGGCGCCAGACATGGACAAGCACCATCGCCAGCGCGGCGCTGCGGTCGTTCGTCTTTCCTTGGATCACTTCACGCAGCGCCTGGCTCTTGTCTTGCAGGCGCGTGGTCTCGGCAATGTCCGTGACGGGCGAGTTCGCGAGCCGCGCGGCCAAATCCCCCAGCTTCTTCTCGTGTAGGATGACATCCTTGTTGATCTTTTCGTATTCCCCAAGGAGATGCTGCTCGACGGGATCGTCGGAGACGACCCTTGCATTTGGCTGGTTAGACATGGTCGATAATTGTTGTTGCAGTTCGTCCATCGTCGTTTTGGACGTCACCAGCTTGGTAATCGCCGCTGCAAACCGAGACGGTTTAGTGCGCGGCGATTGCGGGTCTTCGTCCTGTGTCAAGTCGACGACCGCTCTCGTTGACGACGACGACGAACTTCCAGGTTCTGTCGGCTTCTTGGTGCTGCATGTCGAACACGCCTTCCCGCTGAGCTCCTTGACCTTGCCGCTGAGGAACCGCATGCTTGTCACCAGGCACTGGCGACACCCACACGCGATGTACGCGGCCGCGACCGCCGACGTCAAAGCGCCCTCCGGTGGCTTCCTGAACGAGCACTCACGGCCGGATGCCGTTCCGTTGGTTGGCGTCCTGGGACTCGTGCTACTCGAAAGCTTGGCATTCTCACTGCTACTGCTCATGTTGGTCGTACTCGTGGTAGACGTCTTGGTGCTCGCACCATTCGGACTCTTCGGAACGGGAGTCTTCCCACGACCGGTGATGTTCGTTGTACTCGTGGTCTTGGCTTCCTTGCTCGAGGTGGCCGCCATCGTAGCAGACGATGGTCTATCGTCTTCCCGTGCAATCTTCTTGGCCGGTCGTGGACTGGTCTCGGTCGTGCCGCGCTCGCGTTTCGCGTCTGGGGCAATGAATTTCTCTTCGCCTTTGGCGTTGAGGTTCGCAAACCTGATGCGCAAGAAGCGCTCGAGTGTCTCGTCCGTGTGGGTCTCG
Source organism: Pythium biforme (assembly GCA_023337735.1). NCBI lineage: Eukaryota > Oomycota > Peronosporomycetes > Pythiales > Pythiaceae > Pythium > Pythium biforme. Next base: position 7,433 of record JAADXJ010000519.1, read on the forward strand.
ACGTCGCGCAGCGTGCGGCCCTCACGCCCGAGCCACTCGACGAAGCGCTCTTCGTACTGGCGCATCGACTCGCCGCGCGCGAGCGGCACGTGGATTGGGATGATGGTCGCGCCAAACAACTCGATGAGCTCGTCGTCCGGGAGCTTCGTGTAGTTGACGATGCGGTGCTGCGCAAAGTCGAGCTTGTACTGGTCGAGCTCCACATATCTCTTCACGTACAGCGCCTCCCGGGGCACGCGCTGGCCCGTGCGCGGGTGGCGTCCGTACCGCTGCGCCAGGGAGCCACGCGTAGTACTGGAACTGGCGGAGCGCGCCGGCGACGGAGACGCGCGGCGCCCGTGAGAAGACGAGCGGTCGTCTCGTTCACTAGCAGTACTGTAGCTGTGATGACGACTGCTTCGGTCTTTGTCGGACCGCGCTGTGTCGTGGGATCGGCTCGAGGTCGTCGACCGCGCAGGCGACTGAGACCTGTGTCGGTGGCTCGGGCCATGGCTGTCTCGACTGCTGCCGTACCGATCCTTCTTGTCTTCGCAGTGCCTCTTACCTTCGTACGGCGTCCTGTCGTCGTGCTTTCGGTCCTCGTGCTTCTCGGTCTTTTCCGGTTTGAACTTTTCGATGCCCTTGCCGTTTGCGCACGCGAACCGCATGCGGTAAAAGCGCTCGAGGTTCTCGTCGTCGCTCGTCTCCAGCTCGCGGACTTGAAGTCCGTGGGCGCGCTGGACCCACGCGGCGAAACGCGCGTCGTACTGGTCCTCGGTCTCGCCCGGCGCGAGCGGCACGAAAATGGGCACAATACTGGACCCAAACAGCCGCCGCTTCTCGTCGGCCGGTAGTTTGCCGTACCCGGCGATCGTGCCGTCGGCAAAGTCGCGCGCAAAGTCGGCCAGCGCTACGGTCTTCTTCACGTACAGCATCTCGCGCGGCGGGCGGCGGTCTTTGGGCGACGCGTTGCGAGTCCCAAAGGAAGTGATAGTGGTGCCATTGGCGCCACTGCCGCTGGAACTGCTGCCGTGGAGCGCGGCCACGGCGGCCGTGGCGAACGGGGACCTGTGCGACGACGCGCCGAAGAAGCTGCTGCCACGCGACGCGTCGCTACTGCCACTAGCACTGGCACTGCCATCGCCATGGCCATGGCCATCCCGATGTCCGTAGCGATCACTCATCTTGGAGTGTCGGAGTGATGAGGCGGGTGGTCCGGTCTTCTCTGTGTGCGCGAAAACTGAGCTTCATTAAGTACGCATGTGGTGTCGCTAAGTACGGTTTCCGTCGAAACGGCCATCTTGACTCATCATTCATGAAGAAACATCGCCTTGCTCGCGGCGCGCGCGCAGCGACGCCAAGTACGCTTTGCGGGACGCAAACCCAGCATACTGTGTGGATGGATCTGCCTCTCGTGTGTCCAGCGAAGTGAGCGCCGAAGCCGCCTGTAAAGACGAGACGCTGACATCGCTCTCCGCTTTTCCGTCGAATCCGTGTGGCTCTTCAAGATCGACCGGCATGTCATCTATAATCTGCTGAAACTGGAGCCGCTCGCGTACGTGGTCGAGTCGCTCGCGCTGGAGGTGGCGCGTGGAGACGCGTGCGACGGCCGGATCCAGCACCGTGATCACGGGCACGTAGGCCTCGTCGTGCGGATAGTAATCGCAGCTCGACGACGCATCTACAGACATGCGTGTAGTCTCGACCACACAGCCTTCACGGGTGAGATCTAACGGCCGCGCGAGATAGCCTGTGATCCTTGCGCCAGGTCGCACATGGTGGAGCACGACGTCCAGGAAGTCGTGCCAGCGCGATCGTCTAAAAGACACCAAGAAACACAATCAGATCCTACTGTCGCCCTCGAGGTCATCTTACAGTGCCCTACAAGCTCGTACCTGGCTGCGATGTCTTGGGATGTGATGGCATTCTCCGTAGTCTTTTCTTCCAGCTCTGGTAACGGGTAGTCGTCGAAGAACACGCAGTCGAACGCGCCAAGCGCCGGCAGCGCGCGCTGCCACGTGCCAGCCACAATCTCCACGCGCTCGTGCTGGGCCGCAAACGCGTGTGCACGCTGCAGGACGGCCACGTCGCACTCGACGATCGCGTGGCGCGCCGGGCGGAACGCCTGGATGTGCGTGGCCGAGTACGCGAGCCCGAAGCCGATCTCCAGCACGGCATCGCTTTCCTGCACGCCCAGCGCGCCGACGCAGCGCTCCATGTACTGTCTCTCCCACTGCATCATTACCTGCTGCCCGCGCGAGCTCAACAGCACGGGCTCGCCCTGTGCGTCCACGGCGTACGCGTTGCCGCGTGTCGTCTCCATCTTCTCCCCGAAATTGTGGGTTCGGGATCCAATGTCACTATATCGCAAACCGCTCAATGGCAGAGCAGGGAGATAAATAACTCACCATCACTCTCGCAAAATGTTGCACGACGGTCGCGCGAAGGTATCCGCCCTGAGTGGCTCGCTTGTCTGTGTGGAGCTCCACATCCCAAATCCAGAGAGCAACAAGCAACAAGATGGTGCTGCTCGCGCGAACGCTCGCGCTGCGCCGCTGCTTGCTGGCGAAGGCAGCGCCGCGTCACATGTCGCAGATCCGCATGGCCGCGTGGACTGGCCGCGCGGTCGCGTTCTCGACACAGACGAGCGGTGCGTTCCCAGGGGGCACATCATTGACCTCTTCTAGTGTGGACATTCTCATTGATGAATGCGGTGTTGGATGACTAGTGTTCACGTGGGGCACCGGGACGCAGGGCCAGTTGGGGCACGGCCCCGTGGTCAAGTCGGGTATCCGCAGCGCCTACGAGCAGCTCACCCCGCGTCTGCTCGAGGCCTTTGAGGGGAAAGAAATCGTGCAGCTCGAGTTGGGCATGAACCACAGCGCCGCGCGTACGATTCTTATTCTGCCAAAAGCGATGCGATTGATGCGTGGAAAAAGAAGACTGACTGGACTATCTCCTTTGAACAGTGGATGCTCATGGCCGCGTGTACACGTGGGGCTCGAACGAACACGGCAAGCTGGGCCAGGGGCTCGCGGCCGGCGAAACCGTGGACGTGCCGCGCCTCGTCGAGGCGCTTGAAGGCCTCAAGATCGTCGACCTTTCGTGCGGTGAGTCGACCACGGCGGCCGTGGACAGCGATGGCAAGGCCTACTCGTGGGGCTGGGGCGGCTCGACCATGAAAGGCGCCGGCGGGCTGGGCCACGCCGGTGGCCAGGACGAGCCAACGCCTCGGCTGATCCGCACGCTCGCGGAGCAAGGCGTGCCGATTGCAAGCATCGAATGCGGCGAGTTCCACACGGTCGCGCTGTCTACGGACGGCGAGATTTGGGCCTGGGGCAACGGCGAGTACGGTCGCCTGGGCAACGGCGAGTCGCTCACGTGCGAAGTGCCCGAGCCCATCGAGTTTTTCGCCAAGGAGACCATCAAGAGCATCTCTTCGGGCCGCGACTTTACGTTTGCGCTCACAGAAGACGGCGAACTCTTTGCCTGGGGCGTCAACAGCCGTGCGTTTGCTCACGCGTGTCTATTGACCAGTGGCAACCAGACTCTAAACTCACACTGTGGTCTATTGTAGACAACCAGCTCGGCATTGGCGGCGGCCTCGCGATGGACTTTTACAACATGGAAGCGATCCCGACGCCGGTCGAGTTTTTCCGCGGCAAGACCATCACGCACTTTGCGACCGGGTACGACCACACGGCCGCCGTGACCGACGATGGGCGCATGTTCATGTGGGGCTCGAAGCTCTGGCTCGAGCCGCACGAGATGACGATTCTCCAGGGCGAGAAGATCGTGCAGGTCGCGTGCGGGCGCCAGTACACGGTCGCGCTCACGGACGACGGCAAGGTGTTTACGTTCGGCAAGGGCGGCTCCAACTGCCTGGGGCACGGCGACCGCAAGAACCAGCTCCAGCCGCTGCAAGTCGCCGAGCTCGCGGGCGTCAACGTCACGGCCATTTCGGCCGGCGACCACCACGTCGGGCTCATCAGCGAGCCGCATGCGACGGCCATGGACAAGGACTTTTCGATGCGAGAGTAATAGCAGCAACGACAACAAACAGGCGCATAAAGCAACCCATCACCACCTCCAAGAGACTTTGACGATACAAAACACTGCCGCGTTCTTCGTGTGCCGCCTGGGTTCCTGGACGTATGTATGCATCTTCTATTCTTATGCCGCGTTGGTGGTGTAGTGCTGTCGCAGAAGAAAATCAAGCCGTCCTGGAGTATTTTGCGCGCAAGTTGGTGTTCTGAGGCGGAGCCTATAAACAACAAAGCCGAGGGGGAGGCGTTTATTTTTGCTGACCCCTGAGAGCGCCCGATGCCGGTCTTTGCCGCTGCCCTGCAGGTAACAGCTCGTACAGCGGTCTCCTGCTCCTCCGTCACCTCTCAGCCTCCCTGGTGATTCTAAGCGAGCGAGTGGGGACGTGAAGCGTGGGTCGTACGGGAGCAGGAGCAAGCAGCGAGGCAACACAGAGAGAGAACGGGAGAGCAAGCGGAGACCATGCTGCCGGCGCTGAGCTCCAAGCCCAAGCAGGGCGTGCGCCAGGTCCAGGGGCTCACGGACGACTCGATCGACTCGTACTCCAACATGTCGTCACTGGGCGCCGCTGCGACCTACGCCGACAACACCACGGCGCGGTCCACTGGTGGGGCCACAAGCGCGCGCAGTAAGAAGGCCTCTCCCGCGCCGATGGACGAGGACGGCGGCGTGCTGGCCCGCGTCGTGCGCGACCGCAAGGCCTCGGGCGACGAAGAGCTCACGCTGCGCGTCGGCGACGTCGTCAAGGTGCTCTCGACCAAGCGCACGGGCTACCTCAAGTGCGAGTTCCACGACGACGTGGGCTACGTGCCGTCCTCGTACCTCGAGTTCTTCGACGAGACCGCCGCGGCCGCGGCGGATGACAACGACGGCGGAGGAGACACTGCGCGGTCCGAGAAGCACCGCAAGAAGAAGAAAGACAAGAAGAAGAAGCATGCCGAGGCCGCGGCGAGCGACGGCGAGGAGCCGCAGGCAAGTGCGCGGTCGCCGCGGAAAGCCCATGGCGAGCGGGAGGCTGCGCACGTCGCCGACGATGCTGGTCCACCTGGAGAAGGGGACTCGCCGCGCAAGAAGAAGAAGAAACACCGCGACAAGAAGCCGCACCGCAAGCACCGCGACGACGACGACGACGAAGACGACAAGGCCCTGAGCGGCGGCGAGAGCGAGCGCACCAAGCGCAAGAGCAAGAAGCCGAAGAAGAAACGGCGCGACGATAGCAGCGGCTCGGGCAGCGACAGCGACGACGGTGGTGGTGGCGATTCGTCGGCGCGGCGCCACCACCGGCGTCCTCGCCATCGCCACCACCGCAATGGGCGCCGGGGTGGCGGCCGCGACTCGGACAGCGACTCGGAGAGCTCGACCGGCGAGAGCTCGGACGACTCGCGGCGCCGGCGCCGGCGGAAACACCGCGGCCACAGTTCGAGCGACGAGCCGGTCTCGGACGACGACAAGCAGCGAAGCCGCGCGCGGCGCCGACACAAGCACCGTGGGGGCAAGAGCAGCGCGTCCGAGGACGAAGACGCTGGTGGGAAAAGCGCGCGTCGAGACAAGGACAAGGATCGCGGGAAGCGCGACGACGAGGCCAAGGCCACGACGTCCACGGCCCGGAAGGACGAGCCGACCTCGGCGCGTGGCGGCGACAAGACGACAGCTCGCGACGAGAGCAAGGCCGCGGTGACAGCGACCGCCACGACGACCACGACCGCCAGCAAAGACGTGGTGGGCAAGAGCTCGTCGGCGCGCACGGGCAAAGACGACGAGAGCCGCAACGAGTCGTCGACGCAGCACAACAAGCAAGCGAGCAAAGCCGCGGACAAAGGCCTGGGCAACAAGATCGGTGAGAAGATGCGGTCGCTGCTGGGCGGCGGCAAGAAGACCGAGCGGTCGGGGGGCAAGACCTCGAGCGGCATCCTGAACGCGTGCCCAAACACAATCCAGGGCGAGGAAGGCTGGTACGAGCACGGCGAGAACGAGCGGTACTACTTTATCCTCGTGGACGGCAAGTGGAGCCTGCTGTACGGACCCATGTCCGAGGAGGAGTTTGAGATCTACTGCCAAAAGGTACGACCAGTGAGTAATGGAGACCGTGGCGAGGGGGTACTAACCTGTGCACTGGGTCGTGATGATAGGTGATGGAGCACAACCGATCCGTGGAGCTGCCGGCGACGTACTTGCACAAGTCCGGGTACTACCTCACCGTCGACTTCCGCGTGCAAAAAGGTTCGTCCTAGTTTCGGGTCAAATCGCAGTATGCAGGAACACGTCGCCACGAAAATGATAGCTCAGCCCAAGAGATGCAGAGAACCAGGGTCATTATGTATATGCAAAGAAAAGGAAAACACACCACAAATTTCACATCCCACCGCGCGCGTCTGACGACGAAGCACGAACGAACTTACTGCGGCGCGGTGGCCGGCGCCGGCGGTGGCGTCACCTTCGTGGGCTCTGCGGCAGATGTCGAGTGCGCCTGGTCGATCGTGACCTCCCGTGGAAAGAACACCTCCGGACGGATCGCGTCCTGCTTCTCGCTCGTGCCAATGAGCCACTTGGACGGTGACTTGAGGAGCTCGCGCAGTTCATCGCCGATCGACGACTTGCGGCGTTGCTCGAGCTTCGCGAGCTTGTCCTCGATCACGATTGACGGCTTGGCCGGCGACTGTGCGTCGCCTTCGACAATCTTCCACGAGGTCTGCTTCTCGCGCGGCGACAGTGGGCGCACATCGCGCTTGGACGGCGAGAGCGACTCCCACTGGTCGTTGTTGTTGCCGTCGTGCTCCTTGAGGTCTTCGAGCACAATGTCCTTCTCAGTGTTCGCATCGTCCAAGTTGAGGCGTAGCGAGCTGCTCTGCTTGCGCTGACCACGGCGGATTTCGTCCTCTTTCTTGTCCACGTACCGTTGCTGGACCTCCACGGGCGTGCTGCTTGCGCTGGCATTTTCCATGACTTTCTCCATCGTGAGCTCGTCGGCGCCAGCGATACCTTCGGTGTGGAACTCCATCGCGCTGAGTAGCTCGGGCGTGCGCTTGATGCTGAACGTGCCTTGCTTTTGCATGTGCACGAGCTCAGAGAGTCGTGTGCGGTGGCGCGTCCAATGGACCGAGACGACGTGGTAGGCTTGCTGTTGGAACGAATTGAGCCCGTGAGGAACGATACACGCTTGTTCAATGGCGTGAAGCAGCGCTGGGGCGTCTTCGGCGTGGATCTTGCGGTTGTTGATGCACTTCTCGGCGTGGCTCACGAGCGTCTGCAGGCGTTCCATGTTGGTGTTGTACCTCTGCTCGAGTTGGTGCTTCGCGTCTCGTTCGCGTTCACGCAGATTCACGCACTTGGCATTGATCTCGTCGAGCAGCGACTCGGTGTTGGTCATGTGCATCTTGTTCGCGGCTTCAAACAGTAGCAGCTTCTGCAGAAGCACCTTCACACCTGCGCACCGCGTCGCGTCATCGCACCACCCGAACCCACGCTGGTACCAACGGTTCCGGAGCGTGAATGCGGCGCTTGCCCACTCGAGCCGTTGGCGATGGTACTCTCCAAGATGGCGCTGGATCTTGACCACCGACTCCTCGCTGCCCATCAGCCAGTCGACGACGAACTCCTTAACACTCATGCGGCTGCGGTTCTTCGGGACGGACATGCCGTCAACGCTACTGGCACGCTGAAACGGGAAAGCATCAACAAAGCTGTTGGTGCTCGCGTCGAAGCGAGCTGGGAAGCGCACGGTCTCTTGGAACACCAGCGCAGCATGGCTCATGGCGGCATAGTACGCCATCGCCTTGGCGTTCTTGCCGATAGGACAGCGCGCGAGCATCTCCTTTGTCGGTGTTCGGATCTTCCCCTTGCTCGCCGCTTCCTCGAGCTCCTCGCGAGTGAAAGCCTCAAGCGGCAGGCGAAAGCGACTGCTTCCTAGCCTCTGAAGTGTCGTAGCAATGTCTTCCTTGGTCACGATCGTGTCGGCAGAAACGTTGAGCAGCGCACGCATGCAACGATCCATGGCAGCGTATTCGGCGAGCCGTTTCGTGTAGGACTCGTGAATGAGTAGTTGTTGGAACCGCTCGATCAGCGTCATGAAGTCTCCCGACATCTCCACTTCTGTGCACTCGGCTAGCTCTTCCTCTGTGAGGATGTGGCTCTCGACAGGGAACGTCTTGACCAGCGAGTTCCGTTTGCGCAGTGCTTCCATGAGCAACATTTTCCGTAACTGCTCGACCTTCGAGTCCACGATGCCGAGCCCGACGTTGATCTTTGCGATGCCTGCCTTCCCGTGTACGGACGCGTGGGCTCCATCGCCCGAACCGTCATCGGGGTTCCACATCTGAGTGCCGATTCGCATACCACGCAAGAAGACCGGGTCGCCCATTTTATCCATCGCCTTTTCTTGGAGGAGCGTTTGTATCTCGCTGATATCGGAGGGCAACGCAATGTCCTTGACTTGGTGACGGTGCATCAGCTGCAGCACTGTTGTGAAGTTAGCAGTTGACGGCACAGTGACACCATGCCTCGCCAGCTCTTCCTTCTGCAGCGTGACCAAGAGAGTCCGAATCAAGTCGTCGATTTCCGTGGTCTGAATCGAGCGTAGCTTCATCTCCACCAACAGTTTGTTGACGTTGCTCGGGACCTCGATCTCGTGGTTCGTGCTTACCGCATGATCGATTTTCCACAGCAAGTCGCTCTTGCCAAGGCTTTCGATGATCAAGTACAGCTCAGCCACGCGCTCCGGGTTCCACTGGACGTAGAGCGCACTCGGCGAGCCGCTGGTCGAGTACATGCTCTCGATCGACTCTTCCAAGTGCTTGATCTCCTCCATCAAATCTTTTGGAACCGTCATTGCTGCACCAACCTTGGTCGGTGAGCCAATCGCGGCCGCACCAGCAGCTGGCCCGTCGATAGATGCCATGAGTGGGATCACACCACGGTCGACGAGTGCCGCGCGCACGTTCTGCGGCGTGAACGCCATCTCCTCGTGCGTGATGAACAGACGCGTGTCTTTACCGTCTTGTGAATATTTCAAGCGGTTGTTGCGGTCGTGGTCCGTTGTGATGCGATGATATGGGATGTGTTCGAGCTCACGCTTCGATTCCTCGATCGCGTACCACTCAGCAAGGCCTTCAAGTCGATCCACGTCGAGTTCCGCGTCCACCTCAACTTCAAAACCCTGTCCACCGGCACTTGAGGTATGCCCACGAGGAGACGGAGGGTCCGATCCGCGCCGGCTTGAGCGAGAAGGGGATCGCGCGCGCGGTGAAGCGGGTGGGTCCTGTTTCTGCTTCTTTGTGAAGATGGCTCGCTTTTTCTTTCCCGTCTTCTGCCTCGACTCGACCAAATGCATCTTCTTGAGAATAAACGGCGTCTCCTCGCAATCAATGGTGTGTTTGATTTGCATCTGAACGACGTCGTCGAGCCATTCCTGCACTTGATCCCAGCGCTTTTGCACAATGTTGAGTGTCTTTGCGTCCACTTCCGCGAAACCTTCGCACTGTTCGTGTAACAGTCGAACCAACTCGTGTGTTCGTCGCCAGTGGAGGCCCTTCTTTTCCGTCAGTCGCAGCTCGTTCAGCGGGCCGTCGCTTTTTGTGATCGCCATCCAACGGAACTGGACTTCAGAGACCGCGTCCGCGTACTGCGCATTCAGTCCTTTGCTGCATCGGTTCGTGACCTTTGTGAGCAGCGGAGGGGCAAGGCCCAAGTGAATCTTCTTTCTCTGCTGCATTCGTACGAGCTTCTCGAGCGCGTCCTTCAGATCGAGCCACTTGTATTCGACTTGCTGGTACGCGGTGCTGAGCACCAGATCCAGTCCTTCTACTTCCTTCTTGATCAAGTCCAGCAGCTCGGGCGTGCGCTGCGCGTGAATCTTCTCGGCAGCTTGAACCTGGAGAAGCTCTTCCAGTATCGGCTGCAAATTTGCCCAGCGGTTGTGGACGGCAACAACCGCCGATCTATACTCGTCGGCTTTCTCGGTTAAGCCTTCAAGATGGGTTCTCTCGTCCTCGTCTACGTCTTTCTGTATCGCCTGGTCATGCGTGACGAAGATGTCCCATACTAAACTCAGCAATATCGGTGTGCGCACCCAGTGCAGTTTACTGGTGGATTGCATCTGCAACTCATCCAGATGACCTTTGACCGTCATCCAACGGCGCCGTTGAGCTGGCACAACGGCGGCGTTAATACGCTGGCGCGCTAGTTCATGCTGCGCGACAAACTTTTCCTTGATGACCTTGTACACGCGTGTTGCTTGTTCCAAGAGCGAGCTGTCCGAGTAGGACAGCTTGATGCGCAGATGGACTTTGCCCTGCGCGGGAGACGATGCATACTGGATGGTCTTCTGAGGGCTCCCCGGTTGTCCAACACTTCCACTGTTGTGCTTCTTCTTCTTCAATTCGTAGGCGTTGTCGTGTTGGAGGCCATCGAGAAGGTCAATCAGTGGGACATACGCCGTCCCGATCTCATCATCGCCCATCGCGTGGTCGTTGTTCATAACGGTGACAATCAGCGTTGCATGCATGATGTCCTGGAGCACCTTTGCGATCTTGATGAGACGAACGCGGCGGTTCACTCGAATGTGCACCTTACGGTCGTCGTCGACTAGATCTTCCACTTCTCGATCGAAGAATCTCAACAGAATTTCTCCCTTCTGGATGTCGATGTTGTCGCCCATGGCATCTGCCTCGTACAGATCCTGTAAGGTTGGGATCAGCCTCTCGCAATACGTACTGTACAGCTTGAGCATGGTGCGGCGCACGCGAGTGGAAGTATTGCTGACGTTTGCTTTCATCACAACGAAGTCTTGGTTTCGGCGGTGTCGCTCATCTTCCACCACATCGGCGGACCAAGGCAAACGCTTTCGCTTCGTACGGATCCCAAGCTCGGCGGCCGTGTCTTCGATGAACCATTTGGTCTGCGTCAACGCTAGTTTCATGTGATCCGAAATCCGGGGCGATGAAACCTGTGCGCGGCCGTCTCGTAAAGCAAGCAGCTTTGGCGCCTCTCCTTTTTCTGTCTTCGTCGCGTAGATAAGTTCCATCGCGTGGGAGATCATCATGACATTTGCGATCGTCTGAAGCTGCTGTTCCTGCTCCTCTGATTTCGCCAACAGACGCAGACCGGCGTCAGGAACTTTCGAGCTCGTAACGAGCAATCCGCGCATCATATGATCGTCATGCTGCTTCAATGTGAGAGTGAGTAGCTCGTACGCGGAGATCTGCCACAAATCTTCCTCTTCCTTAAACCTCCTTGCGAGGACAACATCGTCTACACCTGCGGACTGGACGCGTTCGACACAAAGCGTGATTTTGCCGACCGTATTTTCTTGGCTGTTTTCCGTCTTGCGAAGCGGCACTGTCCTTTCACATGGAAAACGAGACGACGCAGGAGGCTGTTTCCCATCCTTCTTCTTGGGGAGGAATTTCGACAGAAGTGACGACTTTGCTTGATTCTTCGCGATCTCCTCTGCGCTCGCGTCGCTGGTGGTTCCAGTCACAGGAACGTCAGAGATCGGGATATCGGACATCCCGACGAGAATCTTGCCGGTCTCAGTCTGCACTCGGATCCGCACATGCGAGACGCGTTCCAAATCAATTCCCGGGTGCCCGAATACCAAGCCTTTCTGTTTCGCCGACGCTTTCCAGTCGGTTGATTTCGTGTCCTTCTCGAGAATTTGCTTAGATAACGGAAGCGCCCGCATCTCCACCCCTTTCTCGATCTCGCCAATCTCCGACAGAACTTCTTTAAATGGAGTCGTTAACGAGAGATCTCCTTCAGAATAAGGACGAAAATCGCTCGACACGAGCGACACTTTCACTTCCAACTTGCCTTGTCCCACACCTTCGTCGAGTATGAGCTCACTAGCTTGTTTGACGACAATTCTTAGCGCGTCAAATTTGATGTCGTGCTCTGGGACGTTGGTCAGGTCCTTGCCAAATTGAACGCGAAGTCGCCGGCCAGACGATCGCTTTCCTACCTTCAAAGGTTCCGTCGGCTTGCTGCGGAGAAGACTGTCACGACGGCTGCGCTGGTTGACTTGTGCGAGTATCTCTTGCGGCTCCTTTGGTTCACAAGTGTTTGTAATTCCAACCACCTTGGCCTCCTGAAATGGCACCAAGTGACGTCGCAACTGAGCGCCAACGAGAACCTGATCCATGGGGATGCACAGTTCCCAGACGTTTCCTTCGATATCGAGCACGCTGAGTCGCTGGTCGTCCAGGGGCAGCA
>JAADXJ010000520.1:0-19659 GCA_023337735.1 Pythium biforme
CGAGAACGTTCGTGTGACCGGTCTCACTGTGACCGAGCGACGTGCGCTGCACTTGCATTTGCGCGACATCGGAGACTCGTGGAAGGCTGGTCCGAACGAGGAGCTGACGAAGCGAAAGTTCGACTGGTTCAAGACCTTGAAGGAGACGTTCAAGACGGTCGTGAACGCGTACAACCGCCATGTCGCCCAGTACGGTCCGGCCGACAACCACCGGTACGCAACACGCGATGACTTGGACCTCGGGTGTCCATTGATTGGAAAGCAGTGTCCGATCAAGGCCGATATGTTACCTGCGTACGGCATCAACCTTGGCCACCCGGGCGGTGATGTGTACTGGAAGGAGGCGACTGTGCTGAAGCGTCCTTGTACTGTCGCTACCAGCTATGACGCGCATGCGCTCATCGAAAGCACCCTAGACAAGATCGACACCCGACAAGTGGTGCTGTTCCAGGCTTGGCTCCGGCACGAACGGAACCAGACTGACGCCGAGACGGCGGCGGCCGTGGCGTTTGAGATTACGCAGTGGGCCGAGCTGCTTCAAGGGATCCGCCGTGACGTTCAAAGGCTGACGAAGCGAGGCGGCTTGTTGCTGGGCGACATCGATGTGAGCGTCTTGATCCATAGCATCACTCAGTGCGCGGCTGCCGCTGAGCAGCGTGTGCTGTGGGCAGACACACATCACCCAAGTGTGGATACCGCTGCACTGAGGGCGATGGCGTCGCAGCTCCAAGGCGTCGCTGCAGACCTTGCCCACCGAAGGCTCGCGACGTTGCGCGTGAACAGCGACCGTGAAGCGACGCCTCGTCGAGTCAAGACGCGCGACGAACTCGTGGACGAGGCCAGAGCGAACCTCGTGTACAATGGCTTACGCGCGGGGCTTCTCCACGAGCTCCATGAGAAGCTCCAAGGATGTGAAGATTCACCGCTCGCGTCCACAACGTGAGGAAGGAAAAGATCGTGTGAGGCGCTGCTCGAGCCGGCGGCGTCGTCATGAGTGCCACTCTGTCGGTCAAATGTACCGCTGTCAGATCCATTTACTACCCTTCCATAATGCATATACTGCGATATACGATTATCCAAAAACCAATGAACAGGTTCGAAAAGATTGCTAAAATACATTACCTTTATAATCCAGCGCGATAGCGACAGCGGCAAAAAGAATATGCGGCGTGGAAGGGCGACCTATCAACCCTATCGCATGCAAATCAACCAACAAAACTGGTGAGCGGATACCCCCAGTGGACGCTTAACCTCCAATATCCAATTTACCACCTCGATGACATACTCATTTTTCTCAACATAGGCCAGAAAGGATTGTGTAAATAAATACCCGGTTAATATCGATGCTACTTTGCCCTCGACCTCCGGAGATTTGTTCAGGGGGAGCAGCTCCCCAAGAAACAAAGAGCCCCATCTCGCGCACCTGCGCGTTGCACGGCCATTGCACTATGGTCAGCAAGCCGTTCCTTACCACGTCCCGACGACGCGAGCAGCGCGGATCTCCTCTGCTCTCCTCGGAGGAGAGGAGTCCTCCGCTCGTGCTCCACTCGGCTTCGCCAACATCCGGTCACTCTCCGATCCTCTTTGCACCGACCGGACACCTCCACCACCACCATGACGAATAGCGAGACCCCGAAGCGCCTGCCGCCCACGACGCTCACGTACCTACTGCAGGACCACAAGGTGTCCTTCGAGGAGCTCTACGCGCGCCACGGCGCGGCCTCGACCATCGCCAAGTCGCTGCTGGGCATCCAGCCCAACACGGGCAAGTACTACGAGATCTGGCCGCCGGCCAACCGCATGTACTACTTCATGGTGCCAGCCTTCCTCAACCTGCCGGCGTACCTCTTCGGTTTTGGCGGACCCAAGGACCTCGTCTCGCTCGCGCTCTACGCGTCGTCGCTCGCGGCCGGCTGCCCATACTGCTCGTCTCACACGTGCACGTTCGCGCTGCGCCGCGGCGTCGAGGCCAAGAAGCTCAGCGTTGAAGCGCTCGCAGCGCGCGACGACGAGACCAGCGCGCTCTACACGCCCGCCGAGAAGAGCGTCATCGACGTCGCCGAGGGGCTCGCCCAGTTCCCGTGCAAGCTCACGAACGCGCAGCGCCACACGCTTCTGCAGCACGCCAAGGACCCGGCGACCGCCGAAGCGATCGTGCTGGGCATGGTCATGATGGGCTACCTCAACAAGGGCATGGACGCGTTGGGTATGCCGCTCGAAGTCGAGACGTACCGCGAGACGCGCGACATCATGGGCAAGTCCTGGTCACCCGGCGCGAGCGGCCAGCTCGTGGACCCGGCCGTCCACACGGCCGAGGCCGCGCCGAGCTCGGACGGCATCGCGACCTACTGGTCGGTCATCGTGCAGGGCCCGAGCGCCGCGAGCTTTGAGAAGAAGGCGCTCGCCGGGATCCCCGACGACGCAGACGAAGCCACGGCTTTTTTGGTCGAGCGGTACGGCTTTGACTTCCCCGTGCTCAAGAAGATGCAGCACAAGCGCGCGATGTGCGCCGTCACGGCCATGCTCCACGAGTGCTTCAACGAAAAGACGAGCGTGATCGGTCTCCCGACCAAGATCGCCGTGGGTCAGATCTTCGCGACGATCACCGAGAGCAAGCCCGTGCAGGACGCAGTCACGGCGGTCGCCAAGCACTTCAAGGTGGACCAGGCGGCCATCGACAAGGCCACGATACTCGCGCGTGCGAGCGAGCCGATCGAGGCGGCGGAGAAGTTATACGCCGGCGAGGAAGAGCGCAAGCTGCAGGCGCTGCTGGTCATCGCGCACGCGTCGTCGTGGTCGCCGGCGCGCATCACCGAGCGCATCATCGCGCTCTGCGAACCCGCGCAGCTCGAGCCCGCGTCGCTCGTCGAGGTTGTCGCGATCATCTCCGTGCTCCAAATGTTCCACCGCATCTCCATGTTCTACCTCTTCGATGACGACGAGGAGCCGAAACCCGCTAACTGAAGAAATGGCGCGCGTCGCAGATCTTGCGATCGGGTACCTGTATGTTTCTAAGGTACTAAATCTATTCGTGCAAGTGAATACGTTTATACAGTGTCATTGCTGCAACATTGACCCACGAATGCTGCAATGCCGAAGCTCCCTCTAAGCAAAATATCGGTTATAAGAGGTTTGGACGCTTTTTTGAGCGTTTGAATTCGCTTTGTTGGCCCGGCAAAAAGTTGGCCAACAAAAGAGCCAACATTCTCTTCTTCTTTCCGTTCGCCATGGGGAAATGGCAGGACGAATATGAGCGCGCGTGGGAAACCTTTGCGCGCGAAACGCTCCGTACGCAGTTCGGACGCGCGTACGCGCGCCACCGCGTGACCGCCGACGACAAGTGCGAGCTGCGCGACCTGCTGCGCGCGATGGGCTCGTCATTCGACCCGTTCGACGCGCGCCACGAGCCGGCAAAAGTCTCTTTCCCCCAGCCCACGTACCGCCGCGGCACTGTATCGAGCCACAACAACCGCCGCTCGTCGGTCGTGCGCTTCCAGACGCCGATCCGCGGTGCCGACAGGGCGATCCAACGCGCGTCTGCAGCGGCGCGGCGCTCACGACACGACGACGAGGAAGACGAAGAGACCGCGTTCCCAGCGACACAAGTGCTCGCCTATACCCAGCATGAAGGTGATGACGGCAGCGAAGAAGAAGAAGAACAAGAAAGCGATGGCCACACGAGCGACACGAGCATGCAGTCGGATGTGTCGTACGTGTACGAGACGCCTCAGCCTAAAGCGCCGACGAGGACGGTGGGCCGCCGCGTGCGGCAACGCAGCCCAGCGGCGGCCGTGAGCTCGGTCGAGCGCCAGCACAAGCGCCGCGCGAACGTGTCGATGGCCCGCTCGTCGACGTCGACGTTCCCAGCGTTCACGCCTCGTGACCTCAGCGCCTCGCGGCTCTCGGCGACCTCGCAGACGCTACGCCGCCAGCTCGCGAGCATGTCGCCCATCGCGGCCGCGCGACTGCGGTTCTCGATGGACAGCGCGCTAGATGAGAGCCGCACGACATTTGGAGAACGAGACGAGTCGTCGGTACTGTATGCGATGGAGACCGAGACCTGCACGGCCTTGCCAGTCGGCGGCGTGCGCACCCCTCAGCCCGTAGCGCTGCCAGCGAGACGGAACACACCCGTGAGCGATCCGGGTGCAGTTGTGGACCTCAATGTGTCGATGCAGTCAATGCACTTAGAAGAAGAGCAAGGCCGAGACGGCGACGGAGACGACGATATGGTGGGTGAGTCTGGAAGCGGTGATCAACGAGAACAAACCGCGCATGCAGATGGGGAGGAGGCGGTCGGAGGTCGGAGAGTGACGGCGGCACTCGACTTCGGAGGCATGAGCGACGACGATGACGAAGATCAAGAAATGGCGAAACGAGTAGTGTCGGCAGCGGATACACCAGCGGCGCTAACGACAGAGCAGCCTCCTCGTACTAGTGAACAGGCACGAATTGTCGCGGGTCGGTGGCACTGGAGCGAGACTACGCTGCAAGGCGATTCGGACTGCGCAGATGCGAGTGGTGACGTGCCTGAAGCAGAACCCGCGACGGCACACGTTCATGAGTCCGTAGTGGCGCGGTTGCCTGAGCCCGTGGCAGCGCCAGTTATCTACGATGTTGATGCTATGGAACAACAAGAAATCATCGACAGAGATGAGGATTTGATTCCAGAGCCTGAAGCGGAAGATGGAGACGTGACTCGATTCGAAGGCGATGATATGTGTGCCGAGACAGAGGCAGCTACGGATATGCAACCGGAGCGCGAGGCTGCCCAGGCTGCAGTCGACCAGGGAAACCCGATGAGCAACATGCTGAAGAACAGGCTGCGCAAAGCCGGTCTTGCCATGTCGGACGAGGAGAATGACGACGACAGTACGCTGGGAAAAGAACTCAATCCGTTTGATTCATCGACACAATCGGCGGCTAAAGGATCACCAACTGCGTCGTCCTCTTCATCTTCGCCAACTTCAGACGGACCAAATCGCACTTTGGATGCCCTAGAGCGCGCCTCTGACGCACGAAAACTTTACTACCGAACCAAGCTCCCGCTGGCCGTCGAGTCCACGAGCACCCGCGTTGATGATCGCAGACGTGACCGTCGGCAGAAGCTCAAGAAGAAATTGGCGAGTATTCCCTATGTCTTCCGTGTGCCAGAGTGTAACGTCGAGCTCGCTCCGTACCAGCGTGAGGCTGTGGATTGGATGATGAATCGTGAGGAACAGCACACGGTGGCGGAGAATAACGGTCAAAATGCGTCCTCGGCACGCCAACGAGAGATGTACTACGATCGACTTACTTCCAAGATGCGCGGTGGAATCCTGGCAGATGAAATGGGGCTCGGAAAAACGGTATGCTGTATCGCATTGATCTGCGAATCCCTCAAGAAAGTTCGCGGTGATCATTTGAGCGAGTCGTCATCGTCTGCTAGAACATCTAATTCGGAAGGACTTCCTCGGCTCAAGGCACCTACGCTGATCATCACGCCGCTGTCGATTCTTGGGCAGTGGGAGAAAGAGATTCGCGAGAAGACCAACCTGAGCGTGATCTCCTACCAAGGCACTTCACGTCGTCAGATCCAGAACGTGATGGATTTCATGGGCGTAGATGTCGTGCTCTCCACTTATGACACACTGCGCTTGAAAGAATGCAAGGTCACCAAGGACGCGCAACGACAAGAAAACTCCGACAGTGGGCAAGAAGATGAGAGTGAGGATGCTGGAACGATGTTTGCCCAGCTGAACGATTCTCGACAGTGGCACACCGCCGCGCGTCGTCTCAGCAACTCCAAGAAGCCGACGGCGGGATCGAAGCTCCATCAGCTCATGTGGCACCGTGTGATCCTGGACGAGAGCCATTTGATCACAAATCCGTCGTGCGCTCGTGCGAAGGCAGCCCTCATCTTGAAAAGCAAACGTCGCTGGTGCGTCACGGGTACGCCGATCCAGAATAGCGGCAAGGACTTGTCTTCGCTCATGACGTTCCTTGGCATGAGCCACGTTGCCGCTGATCTAGATTATCACGAAGTGCTCTCACGTGTGATGCTGCGACGCTTGAAGTCCACCCTCGACAGCGAATCGAACGAACCGATTGTGCAGCTTCCAGAAAAGCAAGAAGAAACACTGGAGCTTGACTTCGCAAGCGATCTCGAGAAAGCGTACTACACGCTTCTGCATCGCTCAACCAAGCGGCGTGTGTTTGAATACCTTAGGAAGCAGGGTCGTGGTACGGGAGGACACTTCATGCACGTCTTTGAGCTGCTGCTGCGGCTTCGCCAGTGCTGTGACTCCTGCTCACTGGTGAGTGACGACCCACGGCGAGAAATCCAAGATGGGAACGGCGCACTGCTCGCTCAGATCGGCACGTTGAGTCGCCAGGAGGCTGCTTTGTTGGAGCGTGCTTCTTCGGCCGAGCCACGCGCTGACGCTGGAATCGCTGCGGGCTTTTCCACAAAGATCGCCACTCTTCTCCGTGAACTGCGTGAGATGACGCGAAACGGCGAGCGCGGACTGGTGATATCTCAGTGGACGAGTTTCCTGGACTTGATCGGTGAGGCCATCCAAGAAGAGAATGCTCGGAATCCGTCCGCTGATCGTGAGGGCAGTATGCTTCGCTTTTGTCGCCTGGACGGGAGGATGTCGGCGCGCGAGCGTGAGCAAGCGATCGCGGCGTTCCAGGTGGAGAAGCGTGTTGACATCATGCTCGTCTCTATCCGGACGGGTGGTCTTGGGCTCAACCTCACTGCAGCGTCCCAAGTGTTCATCATGGAGCCCAGCTGGAACCCGTCGATCGAGAGCCAAGCCATCGATCGTGCCCATCGTGTTGGCCAAAAGCATCGTGTGCGCATCGTGCGGTTTCTCATGAAGAACACTATCGAGGAGCGCGTGGTCGAGCTGCAGCGCAAGAAGCGCGCGCTCGCGACCGCGACGCTCGGCGATGGCGTGCCGAGTTCCCAGGCTGGTGGTGCGGCCTCGACGACTCCAGCGAAGGAGACAGCGCTCACCCGGGACGAGCTGCGCGAACTATTCTCGCAGGAAGTCGACAGCGGCCACGATGCGAGCGAGCCCGACGAAAACACCATCGAAGGCGCGATCTGGGACGACATGGACTAGGCGTACGTGAGATTCTAGTATATATTTTTGTGCGTGGTGTTCTGTCCGATTAAGTTAATGTGGAAGGAGACAAGTGAGAACAGGGCGGTTCTCAAACAGCACTTTTTGACGCAGGGAAAGTCAGCAACGGCAACGGCATTTTGGCGCTCCACGTAAACGCACACAAAAAGTGAGAGGTCCGACCAAACCTACCCGAGAGGCGTCTGGGGTTCCTCGGTCAGCGTCATCGCGACAGCGGGGTTGTCTTCCAGCTCCTCGACGATCATGACCGACGACTTGCGTCTCCGCATCCACTGCTCGACCGTACTAGTTGTCAGCTTTGGTTGGTCGCGGTCCGCAGCCTCGTCTTCGGCCTGGTTGTTCGACGCCGACGACGGCGCGCTCACGACCACGAGCCCCGAGTCCGTGCTGTCGTGGCGCGTCGAGTGGTGGTCTTGAGTCTTGTCAAACAGCGTCACGTCGTCGACCGACGAGTCGGCGCCGTCGTAGCTCATGGCGCGCCAGTCGCTCGTCTGCGACGTCGAGTGCTGCGGGTCAAACAGCGAGACCCAGCTGTCACGGTAGCCGCTGTACACGCTGCTGGCGCTGTCGTCTTCCAGGCTCATGCTTGTGCTGCGGCTCACGTTGCGCCAGCGCCGGCGCCTCAGCGCCTTGAGTGCGCGCGCGTCCCTAGGGTCCACGCCGTCGCTGTCAAAGTTGCTGTCGTCGTCGTCTTCCTCTTCCAACCCCGACTGGTTGTTGTCCGTGGCCCACAGCGCTGAGCTGTCCATGCTCACTCCCGACACGGTGCGCTCGTGGCGAAGAAGCTTCGGCGTCGGCTGTTGCTGCTGCTGGGCGGCGGCCGACAGAGACGCGCTGGACGCAGACGGCGGGTCCGAGTAGTCTTGCGGCGGCGGCGTGTCGTGCGGCGTCGTATTCTCGACCAGGATTGTCGTGGCCGTCGACGAGAGCGCCTCCTTGCGGCGGCTTTGCGGCGGCTGCGTACTGCTGGCGCTGTTGCTGTTGCGTGTAGGGCTTGGCGGGTGGTCGCCGACGCTATAGATGAGCGACTCGGTGTACTGCGTGAGCTGGTCGACGTGCGCGCGGAGCTCTTCGTTCACGCTTGTCTCCTGCCGCAGCCGCGTCTCCAGCATGAGATTACTGCGCTTGAGCTGTGCCGATTCGCTCGAGAGGGTGTCGTGTTTCTGCTGGAGCTCGCCATGGGCAGCCAGCAGCGCTTCGTACTTCTCTTCCAGCGTCGGCTCTTGGACGACGGCCGGAGGGGGCACGACCACGGTTGGTGGCGGTGGAGGCGAGGACATGGCCGCGAGCGGCGACGACGCCGGATGGACGGCCTTGGGGTTCTTGCCGCTGCCGACGTTGCTGTCCGGTGAGCTCGAAAGCGCCGAGATCCAGCGCGCGTTGCTCGAGATCATGCTCTCGAGCACGGCCTTCATGTCGAGACTCTCTTGCTGAAGAAACACGAGGTGGCGGTCCAGTGCATTCAGATCCACGCCGTGCGGCGACAACTGCGGCGGCTGGTGCTGGTGGTAGTGCCCGTGGCTGCTGTGGCCGTTACCGTGGCCATTCGCAATGCCATTGGTCCGTACGTGTTCTTCGTGCGAGCTACGCAGCATCGCGGCCGTGAGTACCGACGACTCGGGCAGCGCCGCCGACGACGCGGCCGAGGCCATGGTCATCGACGAGCCCTTTTCGCCGCGTGAGAAGCGCCGCGGCGGCACGGCGCGCCGCATGCGCGAGGCCGCGCCGCCCGCGCCGGCCGTGCCGTTGGACGCGCGCAGCACCGGCCGCGGCAGCTCCGCCGGCTCAATGGTCGATCCCGTCGCGGTGTCCTCGGGCTGCGAGCTCGACTCGGGCGAGTCTGGCGACAAGTCGATGATCGTGAAGCGCCCACGCACTTCCATCTTGCTCGGCCGATACGCTCTACGAATCCAGAGCCACAGCGCGTGAGCTATCAATCCAACACAACCACAGCCCCGACCCCAACGCAACAACGTACCGTGGTGTGTCGCCAGGAGCGGTCGCCATGCCATTCGCACGGGGCGTCGTTAGCAGCGTCGTCGTCGCCGTTGCGTTGCCGCTGTCGCCATTGGTACTTGCGTGGGCAGGGTCGTGCGCGGGCGTCGGCGGTTGGGGCTGGTGCGGAGACACCGATGAGGTCTCGCTCAGGAACTCGTCCTGCTCGGGCGGCAGCTCCGTGACGACAAAGCGCCGCGGGTTGCGCTGCCGGCGGCGGCTCGTGACCTTGCCGACGATCATGCTGGTCGCGCGCGCCGCGTTGGTCGCGAGCAGCGCGCTTGCCGTGAGCTCGCTGGGCGTTGCGAGGAGCTGTTCGCTCGAGACGCGGTGGATGCTTGGGCGCGGTTCGAGTTGGTGGTGTTGGTGGTTGGGGACGAACGTTCGTTGGTTTTGTTGGATCGCTATGGATTCGTCCAACCCCAACAACGTTGCCGTGCTGTTCTGGCGGCTGAGTCCGTCGAGCGTGAGCGCCGTCGTGCTTGAGGTCGAGTACACGGCCGACGAGCGCGGCGTGGACGCCGGCGAGAGCGGCTCCTCCGCGGCCGAGCGCGGCGGCGAGGCGACGTCCGCCGAGGCCGAGGCAGTCGCGACGTCCGCGGACGCCATTACGCAGTCGCCCGGGGACACGATGGTTACACTTGGTGTTCCGCCGAGTGCCGTAAATAACTGCACGACAAAGTGGGGGAGAGTGTTCTTCTAATGAGGTGGGTACGGAACCGTGGTTCCAGCCGAGCGTGCGTTGGTTCTTTTTGCAGAACGGTTCTCTGTCCTTGGAGACGAGGGCGTCGTCGTCTATCCTAAATGGGACGCTTTCTCTCTCTGACGCCAGGCTCAGCTGCGATCGATGATTCCCCTGCTGGAAGTGGCGTCGTCCTGCCGCCTGCCCTGCCGCGTCTGGCCGCGGTCGAATGCTGATCGTGCGTATGTTCTGGAGACCGAGGTCGCGTTTTGTGTTTCGCGGGTTCCGGTCCCAGGGGAATGTGGGTCCGTCGCGTCAGACAGGCCGCCGACGGGATGGGAATTTCGGTTTTAGGAGAACAAACGAGTCTGTGATAGCAGAATATCGGTTCGAACCGGTTTCTGCGGCAGAGAAACGGGCCGGGTCCCATCGCACTCGGCACGGCCAGACGAGTCGTTTTGATCCACGTGGTCCACACGAGAGAATTCACGGCGGGATGACCTCGCATTCTGGTGGTATTCGGGTCCAGCGGGTCTCCTGAAAACAGTCCGGGTCGCTCTAGAGCATCGGTGAAACCCAGACCCGTGTGCCTCTTCACTGGTGGCAGGCGAACGATTGGCTGGAAGCTCCTGGGGCGTTTCCATCCAGGGGAAGATGCTGCTTCGCGGCTTCCTCTCCATCGCTCAGTACTGAAGTGGATCCCTCTGGCACACGTCGATGGAAACTCGTCTATATGCATGTCCCTGTATATTCCACCACCACACCCAACTGGACTCCGGTCGATTCTTTTTTTCACAGGGGAATCCTGGAGTCGTGCTAGTTCACCCCGATTATCAGCGTCACGGTCGAGCAATCGGCGCTCGTGTGCACCTTGCGGGCTTCGGCCTGTAACGTGAGCACGGATGTCGAACGCCCTGCCGTGGCGCGCCAAACCTTTTGTAAGGGACAAGTCGAAGCAAACAGTTGGATATCAAAGTCTTGGTGTCGAGCACGGGGACCGCCTGCGTTTTCTTCGGAGGCGCTCGCTGGAAACCGTGCTCCACCGATTGATGGCTCTATATTCCCAATCTTCTATGCAAGTCCGACGGACGATAATGCTGGAGACCAACCATAGAGCAAACAGACCCAAATCAACGATGCATGTTCTAGAAGTAGATAGCCAACGTAGCAGCGCAGGCCAGTGCTGTGAGCAGTGCGTGTCAGTGCGGTCTGTACTTAGGAGCTGGTTGTTGAGATCACACGTCTCGAATACGTTGGGTATGTGCCCGTGACCATGACAAAAATGGCACCCTGCCGTGCCGTAGTGGTGTGTCGTGATCAAAGGCAGCGTCGGTATTTATAACGTGTGATAGTGCCCATCGAGGCGAGTAGGGCCACTGCCTCTCTCGTAAGGACCGAGCACTCGTGATCGCGTGTGTGACGCCATGGGCGTGGTAGCGAGCTTCCAGCTGCGCCGCGCCGACCGACGCATGGCCAAGACGCTGGTCTTTGTCAAGTGCGCGTTCGCGGGCGACGTCGTGCGGCTCCACGAGACCATGGCGCGCGAGAAAGTGTCACCCAATGCGCAGGATGTGAGTTGCGTTGGGGTTTGGTCCGCGGGAGTATGTTCTCATCACTTAGCCTCTCACGGTCCGTAGCGCTTCGGCATGACCGCTCTCCATTGGGGTAAGCACGCGTGAGATCTCTGATCCCTTGATCGCCTTGGTCGACACTGATGCCAATTGGCAGCCGCGTACGGCGGCAAGTTGGTCTGCGTGCAGGAACTGATCAAAGCCGGCGCGTCGGTCGCGGTCGTGGATGCCAACGGACGCAACGCGCTCCACCACGCATGCCGCAAAGACCACGACGAAGTCGTGCGGTACCTCTTGACCGCGCTCAAGATGGACGCCAACGCGCTCAGTGAGAGCAAAGACACGCCGCTCCACAAAGCAGGTATGGGTTCCTTCAATCCTGACACGCTCACTCTTCTGGTCGCCTCACAGCGCGACCCTTCTTGGCTGTCAAGTCATTGGAAAGAGTCTCCGTTCCATTGAAGTGCTGCTCCAACACGGCGCGAACCCGAGCGTGAAGAACGACGTACGTGATCCGCCGTTGTCATGTTGGTGCCGGTCCATCGCTCACGTGAGAGAGACCTTCCTCCTATAGCAAAACCGCACTCCGCTGGATGAGCTGGATTCAGATCCGAGCGTCGTCAAGGTGAGCTCCTGTGGGATCTCAGCTTGATGACAATTCGACTGGTTAACCACTGATGATTGGCTCGTAGGATGTGCTTCCCGAGCCGATCGCGACCGCACGCATCCAAGAAGAGCTCGATACGTGGCGTCGGGAGTTCATCACCGAAGTTGCGTCAAATGGGCGTCGACGGTCTTCCAAGGAGATGCTGCTCACGCCGAAGTCGAGGCAGTTGAACAATGAGAACCACGACTCACCGTCATCCAAGCAGCCACCGTCGAAGTACGCATCAGGCTCGAAATTGTCGATGCGGGAAGGCGAGAACACACTCGTCACCAGCTTTCGGGCTCGCATCAGTGAGTTCTCGGAACGGACATCGTCGGCTGGAGATTTGTCCGCTGGTTCTCGTCCATCGTCAGCAAACTTCGTGCCCAAAAACCTCTGGGCCAAATCAAGCCGACCCGGTGGTCTCAGTTCGTCAGGATCATCAGCGGGTGACACGAATGGCTCAAGTGGTCGCTGGGATTCTCTCTCCGGTAAAACGGCAGTCGTTCCCCTGAACCTGCAGGGTCTTCAATCGACGCCATCTGTCGGATCCGAGCATGCAACGCCGATCTCTGACACATTGCAATCGTCGATTACTAGCGCCCCTCTGGATCCAGGATCGTTTCAGAAGAACCTGCGACCTCGAAACTTGCGGTACGCCGGTAAACGCGTGATCATGGCGTTGCGTGTGAAGAAAGTCTTGACGACCAACGAAAAGGTCGAAATGATTCGGCTGATGCTGGAACGTCACATGAAGATGCGCGCAGGCGGTCCAGACGCGATCCAGACGATTGGGAATGATGCGACGGTCCACGAAGAAGGGGACCAAACCGCGACTGGCTCGACGCGAGAACTCATTCGAGCCACTTCCGGCGTCAAACTTTCAATGCCAACAAATCTTTAATGGAGATCATCACCCTGAGTATCGTACTTGATCGCCGAACGGTTGACGGAGCTGAGGAGCGGATGCGTGCGCTAGCCGCTCCAGCTGATTCTCGACCACGTTCAAATTTCGCTCGTACGACTCGCCACGCGTCGCATACCAATCCAGAAAGCGCGTGCTCAGCGCGACTTGTTGTACCATCTTGTCAAACTTGATCAAAAGTTGCGCCAGGTCTCCATGCATGGCTTGGGTGTCCTTTCGCCACGCCTTGCAGCTGAGCTCATGGCGGATTTCCTTCACAACCGAGTCATTTTCACCGCGATCTATCTTTTTCTCCAACTCGGTCTGTCGAATGCAGTGACAACATGAGCAAAACACCAAAGCCCAATTGGGCAACTTCAACGTACCACTGTTTCGATGCGGAAGGCCTCGAGCTCAGTAGCTATCGCTGCGGTCATGGAAGTGAGCTTTGACGAAAGCGTGCGGTGGCTTGTCTCCAGCGAGACGCCTCGATGCACAAGCTCATTCACCACGGCACTTGTTGCGCTCGCGTCCGTCTGAAGTCGATCAATTGTGGGTCTGAAAGTGCTTTCAGTGAACTCGTGCCAGCTCTCAGCGTCCACCTTCCTAGTGAGGACAACTTGTAGCTGGTCCATTTCGCGACTCATTCGATTCGTTCGTTTTTCTTCATCCTCCAGCCGTTGGTTCGTGACGCGGAAAGCCTCTTTGATCTGCCCCACTCGAGTTGTGAGCTGCGACGCGGTCGGCGCAAACGCTTGGATCTTGCCCACCACACCATCGAGTCGACTCAACTCGGACTGAGACCACCAACCACCACCACACCTAAGGGATCAGCGAAGATCATGCTGGATTCTCAGCACAGTCGTTATCTACCTTATCCAACTTGCCGTCGAGCCGCATGTCGATCGCTGCGATCCGGTCATGCACATGATCCTGGGCATCTTGTAATCTGTACCATCACAACCATTCCAGTCTCGTCAACACCAAAGCAGTGCCCGCACAACCCGCCACAGCGTCTCTCACCGTGCAACAAGCTCCATGGGTGCCAGTTCCTCCCTTAACTCCGTTACTGTGGTCTCCATCGTACGCTCGCAACCCGTCAGTCGTTCGATCGTCGTCTCCAAGAGCTTCGCGTCTCGGCTGACCACGAGCACCAGCTCGTCCCCACGGGTCTGCTGGCTGCGTCGCATGATCTCCATTTGTGTTTGTGTGTCTTGGAGCCTTTCCAGCTGCGCGACGATGTCGTCCGTTTGGCTCAGCGCGTGCTGCTGCGCCGCGACGGCGTGGCGCTGCGTGGTTTCCAAAGTCCCAACGCGCCGCGTGAGCCGCTCGAGCGCCGCGGCCTGCGCGTTGATCACGTCCACGAGCCTCTCGTACGTCGCGCGCGCGGCCTGCGCGTCGTACAGCTCACTCACTGAGAGCATCGGTCGCGTCGTGGGCGACGCGGAGGTGGACGTCTCCTCCATGGTGAAGATTGAAGTTCTTGGGGAAATTGTTGGAAGATTTGTTCCACCCTCTGTTATTCGATCACGAAGATGTCGGGAACACAAAAAAATATCGAATAACGCGGGTGGAACCCAACTGTTCGGAAATTACGGAACTGCGCCTGTACTGCGGAAGAAACAACAAAATATAGGAAGCGACCAAAAACGCCATGAGAGGATTCGTGTGTGACTGTGGTTGCGATGCCGACAAACGCGCGTTTTATTCGCGAGATAAAACACGTCGTCCATAGTTTACACCAGCTTAGTTCGCGGCCTCACGACGGTAGCCGTCCTGGCCACCACGGCGCTGTGGAGAAGAAAACAAAAGATATCCATATGTCAGTCTCCGATGGTTTGGCACTGGAGGAATAAGAAGTCGGGGGTACGTACGAACTCCGGGTTGAAGTCGCCCGACGGGCCGACACCCTTGTCCTTGTCGAAGCGGCCACGGCCGAAACCACCGGCGCCCGGCGCCTGCGGGCGCGTCGGGCGAGCGGCCTGCTTCTTGAGCGTGGCCGGCACGATCTCCGCGGGGAGGTGCAGGTACGCGCGCAGGTACTCAATACCCTCGTTGGTGAGGTACCAGTAGTACCACTGCCAGTTGAAGGTCTCCTTCACGTAGCCACGCGACTTGAGCGAGGTGAGGAGCTTGATCACCTGAAGGTTCGGCACCTCAACCGACTCGTGCTGCGGCTTGGCGAAGTCCTTCTGGGCGACCATCACACCCTCTGTGGAATGACAACGAAAACGTGCACGCGCGTCAGATCTCGCTGTTCCAAACGACGACTCGGACAAATACCCCGCCACCACTCCTGTCACTGGACGGATTCATGCGCCGCAAGTCGACTCAGTGGCTTCTCGGGTCCCCCATTCATCGATCACGAAGCTGTTCAATCGCTCAATGTCGTCACGGATACGAAACGGGACCTATGTATCTCGGAGGGCGATCCACTACCATGTTTCACGGCCGTAGCCATCTCCATCTACGCTGGCGTCGGATGGTCTTTTGCGTGTTGCTCCACGAAGTCGATGCAAATCGTACTGGTTTCATGTCATCTCGAACGGACGGGAGTGGAAGGGTACACTTTGTAGGGTAGGAGAACGTACCCTTGAACAGGTAGGAGTAGACAGCGATACGGTTCTTCTTGGGGACGAGCATGGTTCACGAAAAAAGCTTGCCGGCGAATGCGGATCTCCACGGGTTCTGATGCTGGAAACAGAAATACAAGCGGCGCCGTTCATCCGCCCAGCGTAGCTGCTCGACACCAACCAACGACCAAGAACCAATCAAAGGGGACCGCTTTGCCCCCCGCAAACCGTTTGGATAGTATACATCTCCAAAGCGCACCTTAAGTATACATAGTATACATAGTGTAATTACTGGTCAGTTGTGTAAAAAGCCATTTGCTTTCCACAACGATCAAAAATGAAAAATAACCGCCAAACTTACGGTGCTAAATAGAGAGCTGTCACTCTTCCGGGAGTGTATCTGCTTGTCGCCCGTCCTCGAACATAGACAGCACGGGCTCTGTGGCTCAAGGGCGTTTGGCTCAGCTGACGCACGCCGGTCAGCACAGTCCGCGCATTATTATCTCACGGACAGAGACACCTACGCGCAGCGGTCGGTGCGCGTTAGGTGCGGTGGTGCTTGGCAGCTGGCCATCTCTGTCTCTCTCCAACTCCTCACTCCGGCATCCCTCCAGTCTCTGTGCTACGCCGCCAGACCACGTCCAGCATGGAGGCGGTCGAGCGCCATCAGGACTACTCCGTGTTCGTCGACTTTGCGTCCGGCACGGTCGGCGGCTGCAGCGGCATTATCGTGGGGCAGCCGTTCGACACGATTAAAGTGCGACTTCAGACCCATAGCACGTTCTACAAGGGACCCATCGACTGTGCGCGCCAAACGGTACGCCTGTTGTCCAGTGTTCTAGTGCGGATCGGGTGCTGTGGATGAGATGCTAAACGGCTTCTCGTTGAGTTTAGTTCCATCATGAGGGCGCGCGCGGGTTCTTCAAGGGAATGCTCTCGCCGCTCTTCGGCAGCGCGTGGACCAACGCGATTATGTTTGCGACCTACGAGCGCATGCTGCGTGTGATCGACGACAACACGCAGTTGCCCAAGCTCCAGTCCGTCTTCACGGCCGGTACGTCACTGTGCTATTCGATGGAGATCGCTATAGAGTGGATCCGAATGATTTGATGGCCATACTCTAGGCGTGATCAGCGGCTTCTGCCAAACCATCGCCGTGACGCCGACCGATCTCATCAAATGCCGACTGCAGGTCCAGGACGGCCACGCGAATAGCCACTACAACGGCCCCGTGGACTGCGTTAAGCACATCTACAAGCGCAACGGCCTCCGCGGCCTGTTCCTGGGGTACCCCGTGACGCTGTGCCGCGAAGTGCCGGCGTTCGGCTTTTACTTTTACGCGTACGAGCTCGTCAAGCGGAGAATGATGGACGACGGTGTGAGCCACCACACGGCCATGCTCACGGCCGGCGGGCTCGCCGGCGTTGGGTCCTGGATCATCGCATACCCTGCGGACGGTACGTTTTTGTGGTTGCTTGATAGCTACTCGAATGATGGATGTCTAACTAGTGTGGTGTCATTCACAGTCATTAAGTCGTCGATCCAGTCGCTCGCGGAGGAGCCCCACGAGCGCACGATGGCGTACCAGGCACGGAGACTCTACGCGATGGGCGGTTACAAGATCTTCTTCAACGGCATGTCCACGGCCGTCGTGCGCGCGTTCCCCGTGAACGCCGTCACGTTCTTCTGCTACGAAAAGACCTCCGAGATGCTCAAGGACCTCTCCAGAAGCTAGTGGGGAGCTAAGACCCGTTTGACGCAGTAGACCTCTCGACGACGAAATTGCTGCGACGCGTAGCAAGGTAGGGAAAGAGAGAGACGTATGGCAAGGATGTGATAGCATTTCCAATAGACAGACCATTGCAGCGGGATGCTATGGCTCCGGAAAGCTGCAGACGATCGCTGCTGCTCACGTGACCAATGACCAACAGCGATCTTGGCAGCACCACGTCACATATCGCAGGTGGTCCACACCACATGTCGCGTCCAACGTTGCGCTCTCTTTATCCACCAATCAAAAGCTATCATCTCCCTCATTTCCACCAATCATAACGCCCAATCTCAACGTTCAACTTGCACGTTCGACTCCTGCACGCCCGAAAAGCTCGCCTAAAGTCTGGCGCTCGTCGCCTTCGCAGTTCCTCTTCCACCTCCACCTCCACCTCCACCTCCACCTCCTCCACCATGCTCCGCTCGCTGCCGCGCGTGGCGCGCCGCCTGCCACTGGCATCTCTCCATACGCGTGCCTTCGCGAGCGATGCATCGCATCTCAGCGCCTGGATGAAGCTCGAGCCCAAGAAGCTCGAGGCGGCCGAGCCGCCGGCGTTCGAGACGCTCGCGCTGTCGTACCTGCAGGAGAACGTGCTCCACCTCAAGCTGCACCGCCCCAAGCAGCTCAATGCCATGAACATGCAAATGTGGATCGACCTCGGCAAGGCTTTTGCGCTCGTCGAGGACGATCCGAGCATTAAGGCCGTTGTGGTCTCTGGGGAAGGCCGCGCGTTCACGAGCGGCATGGACCTCAACGTGTTTGCGACGCTCACCACGGTCATGGAGACCGAGAGCTGCGAAGGCCGCAAGCGCGAGCGGCTCATGCGCGTCATCGACGAGTTTCAGCGCGTCATCTCGGCGCCCGAAGCGTGCCGCGTGCCCGTGATCGCCGCGATCCACGGCCCGTGTATTGGCGCTGGCGTCGACTTTATCACGGCCTGCGACCTGCGCTTCTGCGATGCCTCGGCCGTGTTCTCGGTCAAGGAAGTCGATCTCGCGATCGTCGCGGACGTGGGCACGCTCCAGCGCCTGCCCAAGCTCATTGGCGAGCAGCAGGCCAAGGAGCTCGCGTACACGGGGCGCAACTTTAGCGGTCTCGAGGCCGAGCGGCTCGGGCTCGTGCTCAAGTGCCTGAAAGACCCCGAGGAGCTCCTCCAGCATGTCACAAGTGTGGCCAAGGCGATTGCCGAGAAGAGCCCCATCACGGTCCGCGGCATCAAGCAGACCATCCACTACCAACGCGACCACACGACGCGCGATTCTCTCGAGCAGATCCGCTACCACAACGCCGCCGTGCTCCAGAGCGACGACCTCACCAAGGCCATCGAGGCGGTCATGACCAAGGCCGCGCCCAGCTTCCGTGACGACTAACTGTGTCGACACTGTGCGTGGCGCTTTTCCTATCCTGCATCAACACACGAATGCGAAAAAAAGCAAAGCGAAGACTTGTGTTTATTTGTTTCGTTTTGTTGTTCACATTCACAGTGTTGTAGTACGTTGTAGCCTCGGGCTTTTGACGGGTGCATGAGTGCCATGGGGGAGCCCACCACCAACACGTTAGCGCGAATCCCCGGGCGTGTGATTTCAATCACTCTTGTCCTGTCCCTGTGTCTCGTTTTCCCCCAGTCCTCTCCAATTTGCCGACTCCTCGAGGAGCACCATCGTAACTCTATCAAACGTTTCTTCGCACAAATGACGTAACCTGGTGTGCGACTAATTTAGTCCTTCTGACGCGCCTTGATGGCGGCGAACATATCGCCGCGGCCACCGGCCGCGGGGCCCCCTCGACCACGAGCCTTGATCGCAGCCATAAGATCCATCGGACCACCTCCCTCGTCGCCACGGCCGCCGCCACCACCTCGGCCTCTTGCCTTGATTGCTGACATAAGGTCCATTGGGCCCCCGCCACGGCCACCGTCGCCACCACCACGTCCTCGGGCCTTGATCGCTGCCATCAAGTCGACCGGGCCGCCACCGCCACCACCAGCATCATCGTCATCACCACCGCCACCACGGCCCTTGATCGCAGAGAACAAGTCACCGCGACCACGACCACGACCGCTACGACCACGCGCTCCCATCAGCGGGTGGGGCGGTCGATCACCACCGGCGTCGGCAGTCTCCACCGGAGCTGCAGCCGCTGGGCCTCCGTTCTCGGCAGCGTTCTTCTCCTTCGCTTCCTTCAAGATTTCAGCGCGCGTCTTCATCTTTCGTGTGCTGGGCGGGCCCTTTTCCTTCAGGCCGCCTAGCGTCGTCGCGCTCTTGCCCTTCAGCTCGACCACAAGTTCTTTAATTGTCGGAAGCGCCGCACGAAGTCGCTTGTCACTTGCCTGTACCTCATCCATTCGCTCGCCCATGCCCGCCAAACACTCGACGACGCTGTCACAG
>JAADXJ010000521.1:0-19652 GCA_023337735.1 Pythium biforme
CT
Organism: Pythium biforme; assembly: GCA_023337735.1. Lineage (NCBI taxonomy): Eukaryota > Oomycota > Peronosporomycetes > Pythiales > Pythiaceae > Pythium > Pythium biforme. The sequence goes on from JAADXJ010000521.1 coordinate 3, forward strand.
AGCGGGAAAGAAAGAGAGAGGAGACCGTCGTGGGCATCTTGAGTTAGCGATCAAGCGTTGCGGACCCTCTTTCGTTCAGCGCCTTCCTGCCCGTCTCCTCGGGCAGGTCTCCACTGGGGCGCGGTACGGTGGACTCGTCCACCGTGGAGCTGCTGACCGCGAGGCTTCTGGCTCTCTCGCTCGCTTTGCTGGGGACAGGAACCACAAGGATCGTGGCTTGGCTGTGGTACAGCAGCACTGCACAGTTCAAGCAGACAGCAGGGCACGACGCAACCATCGGTGACCCGTCGCGCGTCGCGAGAGGAGCCAGTGAAACGCGCGCAACGGAAAGTGCAGTTGGCCTTGAGCTTGGAAAACATGTGAGAGGGTCTGTGTGACACGTGTGGAGATCCACCGGATTCGAATGAACAAGGTATCAGAACAGAGAGTGTATGACTGTCGAACATCAAGGGAGCGATCCGACATGTCCGTGGTTGAATAGTTCCAGGAGCGCCTCACGACCCAAGGGAATGCCACGCTACTGTACAATAACAATAGAGCAGACGATACCACACTGATGGCGGCTTCGTTTGGCGCTTCCCGGACGGTCCGCGGTCTTGACGTCGTCGCCAGAGATCCCTTATACTGTACTGTCTAGACTGTACGGCTTTCCCACACCATCGCATGGGTCCGAAGGTACCTGGACTTGTGTCTGGCACAATACCACCCACACAGCCAACGTTGCCTGGACGCTTCGTAAACGAAAGTTGCTCGTCGGGCGTGTGACCGAGTCCATCAACAACACAGTGCTCCCAACGTACAGTACACCCGCGGGGATCCAATGCGGGCCGACGAAACTGGACTCCAAACACAGAGTGGGCCGCTCAGACAGAGTCTCAGGGGCCCTGGACGTCGCGAAGATCCCGTGGGTCATTGAAGGTTGCGGCGGTCAGTCAGAATGGTCCTGTATAATACAGTACGCGGTCCCACCGTCGCAACTCCCAGTCTGTCGCGAACGCCGTGTCGCTCGTTCCGCTTGTCCATGCGGGCGCTTGACACCCAGCGTGCTGCTGCGACGCTGGACGCGCGACCCTCGCTCGAGGCCCACAACTGCTGTACTGGGCGCTGCGGGAAGCGAACGCGTTTGGCGCTCGCTGTCGACGGATCGCCGACTCGAGACGCACACTCTCCCAGTGGCGTCGTTGAAGTGCGCGCGTGAGCTTTCGTTGCCGTCCGCTCACTTCAAGTTCCGCTTCGTCGGTCTCCTGTTGATCGGATCGTGCAGGTCGGTTGAAATCATGTTTACGTTTTGGTCTCCGATCGTGAGTACGTTAAATAGTGTGTTACCGGTAGGTTAAACAGCCGATGGTTGCAAGTCGCAACGCTCGATTGCTTGTTTCCAGAAATCACGTCCAGACAGACGCCCAGTGCACAGCCGAGCTGTCGGCGCCCGCGTGAGCCGTCGTGGCGCGTTTGCTCACACAGCGTGGTCGAGCTCTTCCAACGGCTTCGCTGTGGTCGTCGCAACCAAAGGCGACGGGCGCTCGCTGCGAACATGATACCCACTCGAAACTACGACACGGCGTCCGTCCGAGGCCGGCGTCCGACATCCGACAGGGTGGTCCACTTCCAGACTGCGGCCCAACCAACGAACGCCCGACCACACACACACAGACACACACACCAACATGGAGTCCGCGCCCACGCCACAGCCGCAGATCTCTTCGTTGGCCGCGCAGGAGCTCCTGGGCGAGCTGCTCGTGGACGCGACCTCGGTGAACGCGTTCGCGGACCGCATGGTCGCCGAGGCCGACCGCATCTGGGCGTCTCCGTCATCATCCGGTTGGCGCGTCCTCAGCACGAGCCACGGCGTGCGCAACGAGGCCGTCCGCGTGAGCGGCGTGTTCGCGCCCAGCGGTGTCGAGCTCACGCGCGCCTCGGCGATCGTCGCCGCGCCGGCCGACGCGCTCTTTGAGCTGCTCGCGTCGCCCGAAGGGTTCCAGCTGATCGACCCGTACACCGACCCAAAGGACCACGAAAAGGCGCCGCTCCAAGTGTTCGACGCGACTACGTGGCGTCCCAGCGACAAGGCGTCCGATGGCCGGCGCCGTCTGGAGGTGGCCAACGCGCTGGCCAAGGTGCCGCTCCTGACGCCGCGTGAGTTTGTCGTGCTCAACGCGATCGACTACGACGCGCGGTACTTTCTCTCCAAGTCGGTCCAGCACGCGAGCTCACCGGGCACAAGTCGCTATGGTCCGGACGGATTCGTCAAGCCCGCGAACGGCACAGTACGCGCGCTCAACACGTTTGGCGTCCAGATCGCGCCGCTCGCCGAGGACCCGCAGCGCCAGTGCGTCGTCCAGCTGCTCAACTTTGTCGACATGGGCGGCAAGTTCCCGGCGTTTGCGAGCAATCTCGTGAACAAGCAGTTCCTCGTGGCCATGGTCGAGCGCATGCGCAAGGCCATGGCCGGTGCCGCCGCCACCGCCACGGCGACGTCGTGAGCGCACGCAGAGGCACGAATAGGGACTACTAGATGTGAGGGGAACGCAGCCCCGAGCGAGGTGTTGAGAGGAGAGACAAGCGCTTCTCTAGTCGCGACCAAGCAGAGCAGTCTGCTTGTGAGTGCGTGAACGGAGGCACGTTCAACTCTGTGATTTCATACCCGCTTTTAACGTATACTCGTCTGAACACTGTCGGAGTTCCACTGAACTTGGAGATCCCATATATTGCATAAATCGATACTCGAAGTTGTTCCCTTCGGTCTCACTTGGGCCAGTCCCGCGTGGCGTCAAACAGGGCGGCGGCATCTGAGATGTGCCGCACAGACACCGCTCGTCCCTCGCTTCCCGCGCCGTCGATGCCACGCCACGGGAAGCATGGACCTCGGAGGGACCAGCAGCTGGGCCGTTCCCCCACGGTGCTCACTTCCGGCCTTGACCACAGCAGAGAGAGACCATGGCGACCCACGAAGAGATCTTTGGCGAGGAGCTCGTGGACGCGTCGACCGCTGCGCAGCTCGCGGACCGCGCGGTCGCCGAGGCCGAGCGCCTGTGGGCGTCCAGCGCCGCCGGCTGGCGCGTGCTCAGCGACGCGCCCGTGCGCAACGAGACGATCCCGCTGCGCGGCGCGTTCGCCGACACGCGCGTCGACCTCGAGCGCGGCGCAGCGACCATCGCCGGCCCTGCGCAGCTCGTGTTTGAGCTGCTCGTGTCGCCCGACGGCACGCGCCTGATTGACCCGTACACAGACCCGAAGGCCCGCGACATTCTGCTCGAGAGCTTCGACGTGGCGGCGTGGCGCGGACCGACGGCCGCCAAGGGCACGCGGCTCGAGGTCATTCGCAACACCGCGACCGTGCCGCTCATGGCCAAGCGCGAGATGATCGTGCTCAACCTCGTGGACCCCGCGGCGCGCCACTACGCGTGCAAGTCGGTGCTCCACGCGGCCGCGCCCGGTGCGAGCGCCTGGGGCCCGAGCGACGCGCAGGCGCAGCAGCCGCGCAGCATTGTGCGTGCGCTCAACACGTTCGCCGTGCGCGTCACGCCCATTGACGCGACCACGTGCACGATCGAGCTGGTCAACCACGTGAACCTCGCGGGCAACTTCTCGGCGCTCGTCCAGCGCCAGTTCAACAAGACGTTCTTGCCGTCGGTCGTCGACCGCCTCCAGAAGGCCGTCGCGCAAAAGCTCCAGCAAACGGCCTAGAGGGAGAAAGAAGAGGACGGGTGCGAGAGAGTCGGTGGAGAATGGGAAACGTGCGTGCGCTTGCTTACGTGTCTGTGGGTGTTTTAAATTATCGGAACGCTGTGGACCGAGTACAAGAGAAAACTCGATTACAGGTGACGGGCTCGTCGTGCGGCGCTGCCGCTTCGCGCCGAGCTGCCGGGAGCACCGCCGCTGCCTTCGAGCTGCATGCGGCCGGCCCCCGCGAGCCGACTCGTGGCGGCGGTGGCGCCGCTGGTCGTCGAATGGACCAGTTTCCCGTTGCGGAACTCCTCGGTGACGGTCTCGGTCCGGCCGTCAGGCGTCGTGGTCGTCGTGGTCGTCGTGGCTACAACCTGGCCGTTGCGGTCCATGTACGACGACGAGCTCACGCTCTGCGACGAAAAGCTCGCGCCGCCGCCAAAGCCGCCCATCATCACGCTGTCGCCGACAAACGGATCCACAAAGCCCATCGAGCCAAACGAACTCCGTGGACCTCCGCCGCCAAAGCCGCCCATCATCGCCATCATGGACGGCATGCCGCCAAAGCCAAAGCCGTCGTCGTCGCGAAAGAACGGATCCGTCGCGCGGCGCGCCGGTCGCGACTGACGCTGGCTGCCGGACCGTCCAGCAAACTGTCCTCCGCCGCCGCCCCCAAAGAACGCTTCGAATGGGTCTTGGCCTCCAAAGAAAGCGTCAAAAATGTCCCACGCCGAGCGCGTCGAGAAGCCTGATGCGCTGCGAGGGTAGTGGGGCGCGTGGAAGCCGTGGGCGGCATGGTCTCCTCCGGACGACGAGCTGCTGGCCGCCTTGCCGTAGCGCTCGTACTGGCAGCGCTTCTCCGGATCGCTGAGCACTTCATAGGCCTCGGCCACGCGCTTGAAGTACTCCTCGGCCTGGGGGTTCGCGCGGTTCTTGTCCGGATGCCACTGGACCGCGAGCCTGCGGTAGGCTCTCTTCACGTCGGCGTCTGTGGCGTCGTGCGCGAGCCCAAGCACTTCAAAGTAGTCGTCCGAGTCGAGCTGCGCCATCTCGGCCGCGGTCGCCTCGCTTCGGTCTCTGGATTGGGCGGTGGGTTCTCTGGATTTGGACGAGTCTCCGGATTCTCTGGATGGGGGCTCCGACTCCGGCGCGGCGTCGTCGTCCTCGATGACGATCACTTGCTCTGGACGCGGCGCTCGGGATCCGGATCCAGACGCGCGGCGCTGCCGCTTGTGTTGGCGTTTTGTGGGTTGTTGGTGGTCGCTTCCACTGCTGCTGCTGCCCGAGTCGATGGTGATCACGGGCGTTGGTTGTTGGTGTTGGCGCGTTGTATTGGATTGTTGGTGTTGGCGCTTTTTGTTGGTTTGGTTGGTTGGGGTCGGCAGATCCGCGCCTGCGTCCGACGTGCCTGTGGCTTTGCGTGCTGTTAGCACCACGCGGCGGTTTGCCATCGTGTCGGTCACCAGCCGCAGTCGAACCTTTGGGCTTCAATGCTCTTTGTGCTGAAGAAAACGGGGATGTGGGACGGTGTGCATACCGGTATTTTAGGAACCACTGCCCTCAAAATTTACCAATCGCAGCTGTCCGAGCCAATCATTTTCCTGTCTCACGACCAACACTCTGTTGTCTAGAATCCCAGTGCAAAATTCGAGAATTTGCCCCCTGGGATGAGGACGCTCTTACGTTCGCATGCGTACTTACGAGCGGCTCCAAACCGAGACGCGAACTTAGCTGCCTTTTTCGGAACCCATCTCCTCCCCCCAGTCGGTCAGCAACGATCTTGTGAGCCATCTTCGTCGTTCTCTTTTGTCGCCCGGATGACGAGACGTGCTCGCGGTCGCGTGAACAAGAGCGGCCCACAGTCGATCTTCCCTCCCGCGCCGACAGATCTCCTTTAGATCTACACGGAACATGGCACCGCGCCGCCTCGTGCTCTTGCTGCTGGTCGCCTTGGCGGCGTCCCCGGCGCTCGCGTGGTCGCGCGCCGACGTGTCTGTGCTCGAGACCTTTACGTTCAGTGGGGATTCCCACGCGGCCTTTGGTCGTGCGCTCGGCGAGCGCTTCCGCGACAAGATCCGCGCGCGCGCGCGCGCCAACGTCAAGTTGCAGACGCGGCTGCTGCCGTATGTGCAGACCACGGCCGCGGGTCGCGGCGCCTACGCGCTTTTCCTCGAGACCCACGAGAAGACCTTCCCCGTCCGTCTTTGCTGGTTGTTCCTCTGTGTGGTTGCGGATCATCAACTGATGGAGATGTGATACATATAGGATTATGTGGACGAGCTGCGCGGCATCGCCGAGGGCAGTGGGTTGCCGTTCGAGACGGTCTTCGTCATGAACCTGTCGGAAGAGTTTGACGACTCTGTGCCCAAGGACTTTGTGCTCGGCGCTGGCAGCCGCCTCGCGCACCAGAAAACGCTGCGCTGCTCGGACGTTGTGCTCGTCGGAGGCCCCGAGGAGCTGCGTGTTGTGGTCCACAACGAAGACGCCGACGTCGCCGACCTCAACAACTCGGCCGTCGTCATCGCGCAAATCGGCGACAAACCAAAGTTCGTGGCGTTCACGTACCTCGGCGACCTGCCGTCGGGCGCGTTCGGGTACAACGACCGCGGCGTCGGCTTCACGCTCAATTGTGCGTCCATGCCGTACTTGTGTTGCGTTGACAGTGACAGGATACGAACTGACACTTGGTTTCATTTCATTCTGATGCAGTTGTGCAGCCGTCGGACACGGAGACGGGGGGGCTGGGCCGCGGCTTCGTCTCGCGGGACCTGCTCTGGGCGACCGACATCGACGACGCGTTCCGCCGCATCGCGCGTCCGCACCAGGCCTCGGGCCACAACTACCAGCTCATGGACATTTCGAACGCGCGCATCTGGAACGTCGAGGCCGCCGCGCTCAACCGGTTCGCGAGCCAAGAGTTCCTCGCGCCCGCCAACAAGAGCGACGTCACGACGTTCTACCACGCCAACCAGTACCAGCTCCTCACCATCGCGCAGCCGCCGTACGAGAGCAGCCTCCACCGGCTCAAGCGGTTCAGCGAGCTGCCGCGCGCCACGAGCGTCAGCGACGCGCTCACGATCCTCGGCGACCAGCACGACCGCCTCTGGCCCGTGTTCCACGACGTGCTCTCGCACGAGAAAGGCGAGCTCAGCGGCTGGACGCTCACGACTGTCGTGTTTGACCTGGTCAAGAAGCAGGCCGTGTCCTACCGCGGCAACCCAAGCAAGCAGCAAAAAGAGTTCGTGTGGGACCTGGTCAACTTGACCGTCGACAAGATCACCGACGAGACGCAGGCCACGGCGTGAGAAGGAGAAGACCGAGTGTCGCAAAGAGACCATCCAGTGTCTACGGCTGAGCCACTACAGTAATACATGTATCATCTTGTCGGGGCATGTGGTGTCGTCTATTTTGAGTTGTACTTATATGGCGCTCTCGTGAACACACCGGATGCAGAGTCCTGCGTTGTCTGTAGTCCCACGTCACGCGACATGGGCGCGACGTCGCCGCCGTCGTCGCCGTCCACTCCGTCACCGGCCACGACGCAGACCAAGTCATCTTCTTCGGCCTCAAAGCGCGGCTCGGGCAGCAGCTCGTCGCGTGGGAAAACCGCCCAGGAAGACGACGACGACGATCTCGAGAGCGCCGTCTTCCAGGAGCGCCATGGGCTCGACGCGGGCGAGCGAGACTTTCAAACCACGTGCATCGATGGCTTGCTCTGCTGCGTACGCAGCCGCTGCCTGAAGCTCACGTGCGTGCTGTTCCCGTGCCTTTTGTTCCTGCTCCTGGCGCTCGTGGTCTCGGCCGCGTCCCACCCGAAAACCAAGATCGCGCTCTTTGTCCTCGCGGCGGTGCCTGTTCTTGTGTTCGTGTGCACCACGCTGTTGCTTGTGTGCCTCGTGTGCTGCCGCCAAGTCTCACTGGACACGGAGAACGCCCAGGCCGCGCACCGATACGTGCAGGCCCGTCAGAACCTCCAGAAGATCGCAATCACGGCCGGCAACGGCGCCTCGGGGTCGCACATCACGGTCGCCGGCCGCTTGGCGTTGTTCTTCAAGGCCGCCAAGGAAAGCGACGTGCCCAACTTCCAGTGGTGCCTCGACAACGGCCAAGACGTCGACGAGACCGACTACCTGGGCCGCACGGCGCTCCACTGGGCTGCGCTGTCGGGGACCGACGAGATCGTGTCCGTGCTGTTGCGGAATGGAGCCTCACTGGACGTCCAGGACGCGCTCGAGGCGCTCACGCCGCTCCACTACGGGGCCTACTACGGCCACGTCAAGATCGTACGCTTGCTCGTCACCGCGGGGGCCGACCTGCTGCGTCTGGACAAGCGCAAGATGAACCCCCTGCAGCTCGCCGAGATGGCGTCGCTCAAGATGGCGAGCGTACAGCCGTCGCACCAGATGATCCTCAAGTTCCTGCGGATCGCCATGAAGGACGCGGCCACGCCACCGCTGCAGCACACGACCGGGCTCACGGTCACGAACCTCGTGGAGCGCCAGATGATGGCGCTGCCCCAGGCCCCCGAGTAAGAATCATCAAATGCGCAGACTACTGTATTAACCAAAAGCAAAACGAGATACAATGGAGGAGGTGAGGGCGGCATGACGACGTGTGGACGGGGCTCGGGCGCTGGGCGCTCACGACCTTCTGCCCTTGGCCTTTCTGTTCGTGAGATTGGAAGGACGGCACGTTTTTCAGCTTTGGGGGGTGGACCTATTTGTCATGGTGTGGGTCGATGGGCCAGTGTCCTCGTCCCTGGGGGGGCTCAAGCACCCACTTACAGCTGCTGCATGGCGCCGTTGACGTTGTCGCCGTCGCCGTCGCTGCAGCTGCCGTGGTTCGAGCCGCTGTCCTGCGTGTGGAGGTTCGGGTGGGGCAGCGCCTTGATCGCGCCGTCCTCCTCGCTCTGGCTCGTCTGGTCGTACGGCGGGCAGCAGTCGAGCTCCTCGCCGCCGCTCGCGAGCCGGCCGCGCAACGCCGCGCCTTCGGCGAGCTGCCGCATGAGCCAGCCGTCGTCGGCCATCGAGAGCCCTTCAAACGTCGCGCGCGTCGTGTCGTACGCAAAGCTAAACTCGTCAAAGTGGGACTCGTCCTTGAGGTTGAGCGTCGTGCCCTTTTTGCCCGTCTTGACGTCCATCTCGCCGATCGACTCTTCGACTTTCATATTCCGGAAGTGGTCGTGGACGTTCGCCATGAGCTCGTCGGTCGGCGGGATGAACGGCGGCTCGACGTCCTTGACTTCGAGCCGCGCCCAGTCGATGCTCTTGAAGAACGGGTGGACCATGATCTCCTGCACGCCCACGCGCTCGGCCGGGTCGCGCACAAGCAGCTTCTTGAGCAGGTCCACGGCCTCGTCGTCGATCGCCGGGCGGCGGTCGTAGTTGACCTCGGCCGTCTGGATCTTCTTGTACATCTGCGAGACGTTGTTGTCGTGGAACGGCGTCGAGCCCGTGAGCATCTCGTACAGCAGCACACCATAGCTCCACCAGTCGGCGGCCATCCCGTACTGCGGCTTCTGCGTGAGCAGCTGCTCGGGCGCGATATACGCCGGCGAGCCGGCCAGCGTACCCGTGGGCTCGTACACGCCGTTGCCATCGTCCGCGGACCGCAGCTGCTTCGAGATACCGAAATCCACGAGGCGAATGTGGCCGTAGCGGTCGAGCATGATGTTGTCGGGCTTGAGGTCGCGGTAGATGATGCCGTGGGCGTGCAAGTACGAGATCGCGATCGCGAGCTCGGCCCCGTAAAAGCGCGCGCGCTCAATGTCGAAGCGCCGTCCCGAGCTGATCGAGACCGTCGGGTCCATCTTGGCTGTGTGCATGTGGAGGTAGAGGTTGCCGCCTTTGTAGTAGTCCAGGCCCAGGTAGAGCTTGGTCTGCGTCTGGAACGCGAAGCGCAGGCACGCGAGGAACGGGTGGCGCACGCCGCTGAGGATGCGGCGCTCCTTCAGCGCGCTCTCGGCGCCCGAGTGCTTGTCGATGATCTTGATCGCAAAGTACTCGTCCGGGCTCAAGTGGCGCTTGACCAGCACGACCGTGCCGAAGCCGCCCTGGCCCAGCACGCCCACGACGTCAAAGTCCGAGAACGACATGGCGAGCGAGCGCTTGGTCAGGAAGGCCTGGTGGAAGCACGCCGCGTGCTCCGACATGGCGATCGGGTTGGCCTGGACGCTCTTGCGGGCGGTCTTAGACGACGACGACGAGCCGGAACCGGGCGGCCCGCGCTGGCGGAACGAGAGCACGGCGCGCGAGACGCGCTTGGCCGGCGAGAACGAGAGCTGGAGCGCGAGCTTGCCGAGTGTCTTGGAGCCCGAGACCGTGTTGATGAGGTAGTGCATGCACGCGTACCCGTGGTGGTCGTCGTCCTCGGCGCGGTGGTGCATGTCGCCGTCGGGCTCGTTCGCGAGCACGTACTTGCTCATGTACATGGACAAAAAGTGCACAAAGCCTTCGCGGCCGTGGTAGACACCTTTGAACACGCACGACGGCTGCGCCGACTCGGCCGTCTCGAGGTCAAACCAGAGCTCCACGTCCTTGGCGAGCTGGTGGAGCAGCACGGGCAGTTTGTCGGCCACGTGGTCGGTCGAGCGCGACGCCAACGTCTCCAATACATCGGCCAGGAACTTGTCGGCGAGCACCTTGGTGATGGTCGTCTCAAAGTGGTTCTCGGCGGCGGCCTTGTTGGCGTTGCCGATCGACTCGGAGCGCGTGAGCGTCGCCGGCGGGGCCGACGCTGCGCTCATGCCGGACAAGGCGCTGGACACGTCGAGAGACGACGACGCAGCCACAGGCATTGACTGGGTCGAGCCGGCGCGGGATAGCGATTGGCGCGCAATCGGCGTGGGCAGCATCGACGCGGTCTCGGCGTTCGCGCGCTGGAGCGATGTGCGCATGGCGTGGAGCCACGCGGCTTTCTGGATGACCGAGGGCGCGATGAAGTGGACCATGTTGCCGTTGGTCGCGAGGAAGCTAAAGCCCATGACGTCGGGCTGGAGCTTGGAGCCGCCAAAGCCCGTGGACGGGAGCGTGTTGAGGATCTGGTGGATGACCCACTTCCCGCGGTTCGGTTCCTTGGCGATCGCATGAGTCTTGGATTTGTACACCGTGATCGTGCGGTTCTGGAGCGTGATGTACCGCGGGGTCCAGTTCTTGACGATCTTGCGCTGCTTGTAGAGGTAGCCTTCCCATTCGATTTCCTCGGCCGTGATGGTCTTGAGGTCGATGAGGTTGGGCATCGTAATGGACGAGCCCTGGCCATTGCGCGCGAGCGAGCCGCGGATCGTCGAGCCCGTCGAGGTCGTCGAGGCCTCCGAGCCCGTGGACGACGGGTCCCGCGAGAACGACGGCATGGACGACGGCGGCGCACCCAGTGAACTGCCGTTCAGCATGGACGCCGAGCCGACCGACTTGCGGCGCGAGGTCGCCGAGCGGAATAAGCGCGCTTCTGCGGCGTGGGCCATGTTCAATGTTCTTCTTGTTCTTTCAGGACGACGCTGGACGACTCCGGATCCGGAGCGCGGGTTCTGGAGCGAGCGCGGAACAAGTCTAACTGATGCGCGAAGGAGGGAAGCGAGGATCAACGACGGTCTAAAACGTCTACACATATCGCATAGCGACACCGCAACACAGAGACAAGGGGGAGTAAGTAACCTGTGTGAACGAACGCATTGAGATGGGGAGGAGGGAGCGCATGTGTTGCTGGGTCGACAATTCCCATTCGTGTGGACGAATCGGGTTCATCAACCGCACAGCGAGGACGCTCTTCCGTCCAGAGTGATCCGCGCAGAACCGTTCTGTCCGGAACAGTTCCGTCCAGCAAGATCCACTCCCGCCTCCGCTGGATCTAACGCGTCAGCGACTAACAACTCACCGCTTGGTCACCGAGAGAGGTATAGAACAGCGCCCGGTCACGCACCGAGTGGTCTAAGCGCGTCGGTTGCTGGCGTTGGTGTCGATAAGTTCCCTGCAAACTGGCTAAGGGCCGCCGCACTCCGTTCCTTGTGGGTGTGTCGGTGCGTTTTGGGAGGAGGAAGGTTGAGCGGAAGAGCGGGCGGTGTCCGTCCTTTCTTCCTATTCTCCAGGGACAACGACAAGCAGGCGGGCAGCTTGGGCACTGAGCTGACAGAGAGCAGAGCGGCTCGCGGACAAGTGTGAGGATAGATTCGCGCACCGACGTTGGTTCTGTTTTCGACCAACACCAACACTGCGTTTTCTGCTTTGGGGAACCGGAGGTGCGAGAGCGAGTGGGAGAGCCTCGGGCTCTTCGCGTCACCTTCCGACGACACGCGCGATTGGCCAACAACACTTGCTCACTATCGAGGCGATGACGCATGCGGATGGTGAGTCCCAATATGAACTAAAATCAGTTTGCTCATCCCTTGGAAGTGGCCGAAAAACACTTTTCTTCCACTCGTTCGCGTCATTCACACCGGCATAAAAAAGCCATTCGTACTTTGAACAAAAAGGCATCACCCCAGATTCGACCCAGTCTTCAAAGAGAGTGTACTCACTTAGGATCCATGTCATCGTTTCAACGACTCTCTCAGATCCGAGGGGTCGTAAATCTTACGGTACGTCCGTGGTCTTGACGCAGTTCGCTTGCATCATTTAGTTCTCGGAGACTATCGGACCTTTTCGCTACTACGTTATCTTTTTAGGCAGGATCTTTGCAGTCGGACGCGTTCTTCTTTCTCCCACGATTGACGATGGACTCTCTCCCGCTGTCTTCGTTGCTTGGGATTCATGCACGCGCGGCGTGATTCCAAGAGTCAGTTTGGTGTGCTGCCCCGTTTTGACCGATCTTTTTTCGCCGCCGTGGCATCTACTATATTATGATATCTATACCGCCGTTCGGGCTTTGCAACCTTGAACCTGGACCGCGCCCAAATCGACAAAATTCCTGAGATTTTTTAGAATGGATGGGCCTCCCTGAGCGCTCTCGCATGGGTGTGCTTGCGGCTCGTGCTGGGTGGTGACGCTCCTCTCCTCCCTCCTCGCTCATCTTCACCTGTCTGGTTCAGGGAACTGCCAGCCCCACGCTTCGCGTCTTCCGCCCTCGGCGTTTAGTCTCCCGTGCGCGCGCTCCTCTCGCTGACCCTTCGAGGCGTCGTGGCGTTCCGGGCTTCGGTTGCCGTCACTGTGCGACGTGCGCAGTCGCTTAGTCGAGAGAGATGGGCACGCCCTCGGATGGACTAGAGCACGAACTCGCTCATGGGCGACGGCGACGGCGGCGGCTGTGGCTGCTGTGGCTGTTGTAACTGGTGCGGATGCTGCTGCTGGTGATGAAGCTGTGGATGTTGTGGATGCGGTGGATGGTGGAGGTGGACGACCGCGTCCAACGGCTGCGTCGCGAGCGCCTCGTCCAACATGGCCTGCATGGCCTGCGCGTGCGGCTGGTGCAGTTGGTGCGCAAAGCCAAAGCCATAGGGCACCGGCATGAGCGGCAGTTGGTGCGGCGCCGGCTGGTACAGTTGGTGCTGCTGCTGCTGCTGCTGCTGGTGGTGGTGGCTGGACACGGCTGCTGCGGCCGCGGCCGCCGCGGTCATCATCTCCATGAGCGACTGCGGCACGACCGACCGCACGTCCGCGGCCGCGGCGACCATGGCGTCGTGCGCGTGCACGCTGTGGAAGGGCTGCGTGATCTCGGCCATGAGCAGCATCGACTCGCGCTGTTCCTGCTCTTGCTGCCGCTGGAGCTCGAGCTGCTGCTGTGCAAGTGCGTGCGCCTGGGCCTGGGCCTGGGCCTGGGCCTGGGCCTGGACCTGGGCCTGGGCCTGGACCTGGACCTGGACCTGGACCTGGACCTGGGCCTGGGCCTGGGGATCCACGACTGGCGTTTGCATTGGCCCAACCGGTGTCATCGCTCGTCGCCGTGCGCTGCTGGCTACCGATGACAGCTCCTCCTCGGCGACCAACGCGTCCTCTTGTTCTTCTCCCTCTTGGTGGTGTGCCCCGTCGAGTGCACGCGGCGAGGACTCGGCGAACAAATGCTTTTGCCGCATGTAGTCCTTGACGCGGCGCCGGATCGTTTCGCAGCTCACCTTGACCTCGAATGCCGTCTCTAGCTCTTGCTGGATCATGCGCGCCGAGCACTTGGCGTTGGCCTTGACGGTCTGCAAGATCACCTTGTCCAGGATCTCGTCGGTCTTGCGCGGGCGTCCACTGCGCGGGGCCGGCAGCATCGAGCCCGTGCGCTGCACCTTCTCGACGATCGCGCGCACGGTCGTGTGCGGCATGTTGAGCTGCTCGCCGATCTTGCGGAAACCGATGCCTTCGCCGTGGAGCGCGACGCACTTCTCACGCACGTCCAATGGGTACTCGGTGCGCTTCCGCTTGAGCGAGCGCGTGGTCGTCGTTGTCGTTGGTGGCGGTGTCGCCCGCGATGGCATATTGGCCCCGTCTTCTTCGGTTAACGCACTCGTCGTTGTAATCGTCGGCGAGCCGTCCGAGCCAGCCGATGGGATCGCACTTATCCGTTCGTCCATCGTGGCGATCTGTGAGCTGACCATCAAGGTGGTCGTGGCTGGTAGCGTGGCAGCGAGTGCAGTGGCCTGGGCCGCTGGCGGTTGGACGGCGGTCGAGTCGGCGATCTGGAGCCGCTGCTTTGTGTGGTCGCGCACGCGGCGGCGGATCGTCTCGCACGACACTTTGATCTGGTAGATGGACCAGAGATCGTCCTGGATCTGCTTGGCCGTGCTGCGCTGGCTGTTCTTGACCGACTGCAAGATCACGCGGTCGATGAGGTCCGTGGTCTTGCGCGGGCGCCCGCTGCGCGGCGCCGTCACGACCGAGCCCGTGCGCTTGGCCTTGCGCACGATCGCGCGCACCGAGTCGGGCGGAATGTCGAGCTCCGTCGCGATCGCCTGGTACGACTTGCCGTCGCGCTCGTGCTTGAGCACGCACAGCTCGCGGAACTCTGGCGAGTACTCGCTCCCGCGCTTGCGCCGCGCCTTTGCCATGCCAGCAGCCGCGGGACGCCTCGGTTCCGACGACGACGACGACGACGGCACGGTATCGGTCGAGGTCTCGGCCTCTGTGTCGGTCGCCGCTCCATTCGTTGGCTGCTGTCGGCGGTCGTCAGCCTCGTCCGAGTACAACTCAGCGTCCATGTCGTTGTCGTTGTCGTCCTCTTCCTCTTCCTCGTCGTCGTCGTGGAGCGCGTCCAGCTGTGCTTGCTGCTGTTGATGCTGCAGGAAGCTCGCGCGCAACTGGTTCGGGACAGGCGCCGTGGTCGCTTCTCCTCTCGGCAACGCGTCGGCACTTGCTCTTGTATGGAGTTGCTTGCGGCAGTCGCGCACGCGGCGCCGGATCGTCTCGAACGACACAGCGATGCCTTCGTGGGCGAGCATGACCTGGTCCAGCACTTCGCGCGCGCTCAGCTGCGGCCGGCTCGCGACGATCTCGCGGATGGTCTGCTCGACGCGTTCGTCCGTGACGCGCGGTCGCCCGGCGCGCTGCGCGACCGTGACCACGCCGCCTTGCTGCTTGGCGCGCTTGACGATGGTCTGCACGGTCGTCAGCGGCATGCCCAGCGCGGTCGCGATCGTCTTGTAGCTCGCGCCGGCCGCGTGCCGCGCCACGCACTGCTCGCGCACGTGCAGCGAGTACTCGGCGCGGCCGCCTCCGCTCTGGTTGGTCGTTATCACACGCGACGGCCCCGCGGCCGCAGCCGTCGTAGACCCAGCGCCCTTAGGGAGCACTAGCTCGTGACGTGTGAGGTCCGCGACCGCGACATCGACGCCCATTCCGTCCGGCTCGCCGTCGGACGCGCAGGGCGACGCCGCCTGGGGCTGCATCACGCGCGTCACGATCGCGCGCACGGTCTCCGCGAGCATGTCGAGGTGCGACGCCAGCCGCTCGCCGGCCTGCCCGGGCTCCTCGTGGTCCTGAGTCTCCGATGCGCTCGGTTGGGGCCGTTTCGGGGCCGTTTCCGACGCGGATTCCGCGCCCGACGCGCGCGCCGCACTGTCGACGCGTGTCAGTTGTATGCTCGCGGGCGCTGCCGTCGCTGGCGCGCGTGGCACGTCCTGCGCCGCCATTGCCGGCCGTGCGTTCTCGGGCCCCGGGGGTGGTGGCTTCGTGTTGAGGGTCTAAACCAAAGGCGACTGTGGCTGGTGCGAACTTTTGTGTGTGTGTGTGTCACCCTGCTACCACACTAGTTGGGGACACAATCTACCTGTGATATATGATACACAATACCGGTGATGGACCGGTATGATACATCACGGGTCGTTCTCCGGTCATGT
Source organism: Pythium biforme (assembly GCA_023337735.1). Classification (NCBI taxonomy): domain Eukaryota; phylum Oomycota; class Peronosporomycetes; order Pythiales; family Pythiaceae; genus Pythium; species Pythium biforme. Next base: position 15,916 of record JAADXJ010000521.1, read on the forward strand.
CGAAGCTGGGTCGACGAATTCCAAGATGACGACGCCCTGGAAGGAGCACGTGCTGGACGAGATCACGGTCGTGGACAGCGACCTGGGCGACGCCGCGACGTGCCTGCTGCACACTGTGCTCTTCACGCGCGCGCCGGGCCCTGTCCGGCCCTCGGAGGCCACGTGCCACGCGTTTCCCGGTATCTCCTACTCGCTCTGCGCCGTCGGCGACGTCTCCCGCAAAGTCGAGCACGCCGTCAAGGGCTTTGAAGAGACTGTGCTTTCCTCCGCGTCCGAGGGCGCAGATGCCATGGGCGGAGGCGCGTACGGCGCGTCGGTGCGTGGCGCCAGCGGCTTTGGCAGCAGCCAGCGGCTGAGCTTTGGCGGCGGTGGGAACACCACGAACGCCACGCGTCGCAGCGCGTCGTCGTCGGGGTGTTTGGTGGTCGCGTTCTTTGAGCGCAAGATCGAGAAGGCGCTATTTGGTCTCATGTCGAACGAAGAGAAGATCTACTTTGAAAAGTGGATCGTGCCCGTGCGCGTCGCGCCCATGCCGCCGTCGCCGGCGCAGTACGAGACGGCCACCCGCGAGACCGAGGTGGCGCTCCAGAACGCGCTGCTCCACATCCTCGCGGCCGTGCAGCACGTCGACCACGTCTCCAGCAAGATGTACGACTTTGAGGTACTGTGGTTCTCCGATCGCCCCTCGTATGCCTTGGTTGGATACCCAGTGACACTCACAGGTGTGTGGATCTCCTGGGGGTTGTAGATCACACATTACTAGAGCCTGGCGCGACCACAGGGACGAGCACGTTTCTTTCCAGCCGCGCGTGCTGGGGCTCTGCTGTGCTGTTCGCGTGGAAGAGACCTCTTCGCGTGATCGTTGTCGCCCATGTAATTTATCGTTTTTTGCGGTCGCTGTCAGCAGTGCCCGTCGTAATAATAGCAGCTTCGTGGGGAAACAGGGCCTGGCATTGACCTTTCCATTCACTTGGCACTCGAACCCAGTGGTCTTCTCGTTGCACAGCTAGAGCGCAAATGAAGGACGGGCCGGACGTGGTCTCGCCGCCGCTGGCGACGTCATGTTCGCCACCGGCGCAGCGCTGCCGGCCGCCGTTCAGCGCGCGGCCCACTCGCGCGTCCTGCATCTCGTTCGCCACGGCCTCTGGACGTGACGACGCAGGCTTTGGCGTGGTACAGCAAGCACTGGCTTCCAAGCCACGCCCGACGACCGCGCGGCCCGGCTCGTCGCATCGCGTACTAACGCTGACGTCGTCCACACAGTGGCAGTTCCTCGTCAAGACCGCGGCCGAAGACCACGGACCCATGGCGAGCGCGACGCCGCGTCCCAGCTCCTCTCGCGCCTCTCGCCTGCGCGCTCGCCCCGTGACAGCACGAGCGGAAAAGCACAGCACCTCCACGACGTCGGCTTCCGCAGCACCAACGCCACCAGTGCCAAAACGGCCATCCACATGCCGAGGCCCACGCCACCAGACACACAGCGGCTCAAAACCAAGTATCCCCACCGAAAAGAACCTTGTCCTGGTGGACCCGCGCGTGATCCAGGAGGCTGCGCGCCACGAGACCGAGCAAGAGCTGTACGCCGGCCCGCTCGTTGGCAAGAGCGTCGAGATCCAGCGGTCAGACCTACTCGCACCCAAGCCGTTCCGCGACAGTCGCGTGGCCAACGCTGTGAGCCGCAGCGGGTTCCACCGCGGCAAGGCCTTCCATGCGCGCGCCAAAGGCGACCAGCAGAGCGCGATCGCGCATTTGGAGAAGCTGCTCGAGCTCGTACCGAACGACCAGGTCGCGCTCTTCCAACTGGCGGTCGCGTACGAGAAAACGGGCCGACTCGTCGATGCGCAGACCACGTACAGGCGCGTGCAGCCGCTGGACCCGACCAACCCATTCCTGCACTACAACATCGGCAACTTGCTCATGAAGATGGAGCTCGTGGAAGACGCGATCGCAGCGTACAGCACGGCCATCCAGATGGGCGGATCGGGCAAGTGCCAGAACCTGGCGTTCTACCGCCAGCGAGGCGCCGCGTTCCGCAAGAATGGCGACTTTGAGAAGGCAGCGCAAGACTACGCGAGGGTCCACACCGTGCACCACCGGCGGAGAAGTCTCACGGGCGACGCGAGCAAGCTGACACCGACGTCGATGGCACCACCGCTGACGAGCCTCGGAGATGTGCGAGTCGGTTCGCACGCGGATGACTTGGTGGTCAGTGGGTACAGCGCCGAGCAAATCTACTCGACGAGCCATTTCGCTGCGCATTGCACGCCGCCCGACCAGGCGATGACGTCCGTCGAGTTCCTGAATCACCGCAAGGCCCTGGCCATCGCGGCAAAGCCGCCTCACGCGCGCACGGACGACGAGTTGCTCACTCTGGGCGACCAACTCGCTCGCTGTTTCTCGTGTTGTGCAGCACTGGATCCTGAAGCGAGAAAGCAACTCAGTGCGCGCGTTGTCGCCGGTGCGAGCCTTCCGCGTGGTGCGATGCTTGTGCAAGAAGGCACCCGTCGTGGTGACTTCGTATTCTTTATCGGACGCGGACGCGTCTCTGTGTACAAGCGTTTTGCGCCTCGTGTCGTTGCATCCTTCTACGACAACCAAGCGGCCGAGAGAACCACCGAAGCGGCTAATGCTCGTCAAAATGAAGTTGTCTCATGGGAAGTGCTGCGAGCCAGTGTCCACGACGATCCTGCGCACGGCGAAGAAGAGAAAGATGAAGTCTTCCAGTCGATCGCGAAGAAGCTTCCTGTGGTCGATCTCGAGTCGTGGAGTGGTGATTCCAGTGCAAGCCAACAACAACTACAGGTGCTACTGACGCATCTCACCATCGGCGATGTCTGTGGCCGCCAGGGGCGCTTTTCGCAGCAGGAGCGGTGCGTTGTTGAGCTGGGAGGCCGGCGTTCATGGATCCGATTCTGAACTGACTTGCTCGCACTTGTTGCATCAGGCTGTATTCAGCGGTAGTGAGCGATCAATGCGACTTCTTTGCCGTTTCGTGGGTGGATTTTCAAGAAGTGGAGCGGTTGCATCGACTTGCAAGTGTGAGTGTAACTGAGTGGCGAAATGTCCTTGCACGTGATCAAACTCACCTCTTACTGCTTGTTTTCTCCGTTACCTCACAGAACTCGCAACTAGCTCGCTTCTTGGGCACAGTGCCACTGTTCCACGGGCTTGCAAACAACGATCTGGTCCAGCTGTCCAAGTGCGCGAAGAACTGGAAAGTCGTCGGCGAGCGCGTCGTTTGCACGGAAGGTCAGCACGTGAACGGGCTCATTGTTGTGAGAGAGGGCCAGCTCTGTCAACTGACCCCGTCCGAGCTGAGTCGCCCCCCCAACTTGTCCGTTGCGTTTAGCTTGAGTGGGTCGATTTCGATGAACGAGCGAGATACTGAGCACGGCGGCCTTCATTTCTTCGCGCAGCTCGAACACAGCGACGATCCGCTCTTATTTGTCCACGACAGTGCGTTGATGCACGGTTTCCTGCCCCATGACTTTCTGCCACAAGCGCTCAGCAAGCTCAGCGATCAACAACATCTTGGTCCAACAGACTCGCCTGACTCGTCGAGACCTCCAAGCCAAGAGGACGAACGTGCCTCTGAAAGCACCGGTCGGACCACCACGAACGTATGGAAAGGCGCGACTAATCTTGCTCGCGGCGCATTCTTCAACGCGTCTTCATCTTGGATCCCACCTCGTAAATCTCGTCGCCAAGATCTCTTCGCTACGGGATCTGGCGGTGTA
>JAADXJ010000522.1:0-19596 GCA_023337735.1 Pythium biforme
AAAGACAAGCAGCCAGTGAGGCAACAGCCCGTGGGAAATACATGTCAGTTCCGAAGTTACTCCTCCGTGCGAAGACGTTCAATCGGGGCCGCCTGTTTTGGACAGGTGGAACGACAACAGCTTCCCACTGCTCCTCAATCTTCAAACGACACACGAAATCCAAATCGCCATCGACCGCTACTGACACACGGTTCCAAGGCGCTTCAAGGATCTTCCCATCGCCGACTCAGCGCATCAACGGCTGCGTCTCGTGCGAGTCGTTCCGCGCGCTTTCTCTGGCCGGGTCAACACCGAACCGCTCGGCGCCGGCCGACCTCGGATCGGGAGCTTCAACCCCCTCAAAACACACGACGGGATTGACCAGAGGGTCCGTGCCGTGGGGTGTTCGGCACACCGCCGGACTCTTTCTATCAAACAGGCAAGGCCGCAACCCGATCAATTCCCGGTAGTAGCAGTGCTTCGAAAAGAAAAGACGACATCGCACGGGAGGACTAAGAAAGTGAGATAGAGTGGGACGAGGCGGGCCCGCGCACCCTGGTCAGCAGTGCGAGTGACCAGAGAGGTTCGGACGTCTCCATCGTCGAGCGGGTCGTCGTCCCTGACCTCATCATCGAGGTCGCCCCATGGAGGTCGTCGCTTTCCGAATAAGAGGGAGAGAGCGAGAGAACGAGAGATCCACTCGCGTATGTGAGACCGTCGATCGGCCACAACAGTCTCACTTGTCATTTTGGCCCCGACCACGGAGTGCGCAGCCGCCCATCGCGAAGACAGAGAGAGAGTGAGAGAGTGATTGAAGAAGGACGGAAGAAAAGTACTAGTACACATGAACCAGGCCGCGACGCGCGCAGCTGACCAAAGAGGAGCATTCCACGGAAGGGACCGTGGCGCGGCTCAGCCGCGCGTCGGCCATTGGCTCCCCACGATCGTGGTTCCATCGAACCCCGCAGGTGGCACGCCAGGTACGAACGCCATTGGCAGTGACACCGAGCTGCCTCAGCGCGTCGGCCCTCACAACCGGACGACGCGTGCGCAGTCGTTCAATCGTCCGGACGAGCGCACGGCCGGACCGGCGCGGCCGTCACCAACGCAGTCTTGGTCTTCTCGCCGCACGCTCGCGCTGGCCAAGTTCCACACGACCGGGTCCACAAAGTCCACGCCCACGCTCGCCCGTTCGATCTACGACTTTGACGCGATGGTCGCGTCACGACGAGAGCGCGACGCGCTGCCGCCGCGCGTCGACCACACCCGCGCGCCGCACGTGCTGATCGTCGGCGCCGGACTCGCCGGGTTGTGTCTCGCGCAAGGGCTCAAGAAACACGGCATCAGGTTCACGGTGTTTGAGCGCGACCCGGCGCCGCACTTTATGTCCCAAGGGTACCGTGTCCACGTCGACGAGGCTGGGTACGACGCGCTCAAGGCCACGTTGCCAACCGATCTCTTTGAGCTGTTCCTCAAGTCCGCGGGCGAAGTGTTCCCTGCGGTCGTGTACCGCAGTGCGCTCACCGGCGAGGCGCTGCGCATCGACCAGGGGCTCAAGAACACGCAGCGCGTGTTCAGCGTGGACCGCGCGATGGTCCGGTCGCTGCTGCTCTCGGGGCTCGAGGACGGCAAAGACATCCAGTTTGACGCCGAGTTCAAGCGGTTCCACGTGCTGCCCAACGGACTCGTGGAGATCCACTTTGAGAACGGCTGCTTCATGCAAGGCACGATGCTCGTGGCCGCCGACGGCCCCATGTCGCGCGTGCGGCTCCAGCACCTGCCCCGGCGGCTGCCGATCCTCGACACGGAGTGCGCCGTGATCTACGGGAAAACACGCATCACCGCGGAGCTGCGCGAGCTCGGGCTCGCCGCGAGCTGCACGACCATCGTGCTCGCGGACCACCCGCGCATGGCGCTCGTGATCGAACCCGAGTGCCAAATCCAGCTCGACGCGTACGCGTTCCTCTCGCCGTTTGGCGACGCCAACCCCGAGCTCGACGCGCTCCACGAGTACATTTCGTGGGCATTGCTCACGCGCGTCGACATCTTTGCCGACGACGACGATCTCCGTGTGCAGGACCTGCACGCCATGTCGTCTGAAGAAGTCGCGGCCGTGGCCGTGCATTTGACGACCACCTGGCACCCGGTCGTGCGCGCGATCGTCGATCTCCAAGCGCGCGAGTGGACGTCGTTCACCAAGATCTCGACCACCGAGCCCCATATCCAGGCCTGGCCCGCGGGCGTGGTCACGCTTGTGGGCGACGCGGTCCACACGCTCGCGCCCGCGGGACTCGCGTGCGGCGCGGCGCTGCAAGACGCGAGCGAGCTCTGCGCCGAGTTTGTGCATCGCGGCGTGAACATTGGCGCAATCGCGGCCTACGAGACAGCCATGCGCGCACGCGCGACGCAGAACATCCACAAGAGCCTGGTCACGGGCAGCGAGCTGTACGGGCTCCCGCCGCTCGGCGCCATGAAGATCGCGACGTGGGAGTCCTGAGTGGAGGAGATACGATAGTGTGGGCTTGCTGGGGGTGCATCGAACGACCGTGTGGAGGACCGCTTGCAACCGATACACCCGTTTTAACAAAACGAAAATGCCAGGTATTAGATCCGAGTAGACTATGAAAGAACTGTGATATATCATATAGACGATAGCAACCTCGTCAAAGGGTGCGTCGTTAGTACACGACGGGCCGCATCTCCTTGTGGTCGGGCAGGCCGTACATGCGCTTGCCGGCGTCGATGCTGATCGCGATGCCTTCGCGGCCATGCTCGCGCATCGCGCGCTCGTATTGGGCGATCGCGTCGACGTTGACGCCGTACTCTTTGAACAGTTTCACGAGGATGCGCGCGTCCTGCATGGCCGTGTTGCAGCCAATGCCCGCAGGCGCCATCGTGTGGACGGCGTCGCCCAGCAGCGTCACACAGGACGGCGCCCAGGCCTTGATGTCGGGCGACATGGTCGATATCCGGAGGAACGAGGCCCACTCAGGGTCCTGCTGCTCGAACAACCGGCGCACGCGTGGGCACCAGGCCGAGGTGATCTGCTTGGAGAGCTGCGCGACTTCATGGGGCGACATGGCGTACAGATCGTGGACCGACATGTTGTCGCGCACGTGGAACTCGTTCGCGCGCGCGATGAGCACCCAGCACAAGTAGTTGGGCAGCTCGGGGAGCTCGCTGTTGGCGGCGTTGTCGAGGCCGCCGCTCGCCGAGATGTACTCGCGCAAGTTGGCCTGCGTGCCGCAGCGCGGCTCGATCACGACCGACATCTTCGGGTCGTCGGACGTAACCATGGTCGTGCAGCTCGTCGCAAAGTACTGCTCGATCTCGGGCGTAATGGGCGTTTTGCCGTAGATCGCGCCACTGTCCGTGTCCAGCAGCGTGATGTGGCGAGGCACGTACTGGCGACGCACGCGCGAGGTCGTGCCGTCGGCGCCCACGAGCACCGAGCCTTCGACACACCGCCCATTGTCAAACTGCACTTCGATGCGGCCGTTCGGCAGCATGCGGTACTTCTGAAATGCCATGCCAAACTGGATCTCCGCGCCTTCGCGCAGGTCCGTGAGCAGCAGAGACCGCAGCATCGCACGGTCCGTGCTGAACACGTGCTGCGTGACGCTCGAGCGGTGCGCAAACTTGACGCCGTCCGGGGCCGCGCCCCCCGAAGCCGCGTCGACGTACATAAAGCCCGGCAAAAAATGGCCCGTGGACCGGAGAAACACTTCAAAGTTGTCGGACGACAAGTTGGCTTTGAGCGCCTCGTAGCCCGAGCTGTTGATCCGCAGGCGATACCCTTGCGTGCGGTAGTTGGGCGCGGGATCGCGCTCAAAGACCGTGAACGGGATGCCGGCCTTGCGAAGCCCTTGCGCGAGGCACAGCCCGCCAATTCCCGCGCCGATGATGAGCACGTGCGGTGGGCTCTGGCGGCTGCGGCCGTACGGATCGGCGCGCGGCATGCGGTACACGGGCATCTGGTGGTGGTACTCGTAGATCGACGGCGTGCCCGAGCCGGTCGACGACATGGTCGACGCCACTGAGCTCGAGCTGTAGGTCGCCGAGCGAATCGCATGGGAAGACCCCGAGTCCGAGTCGTACAGCGTCACGCCGCTGTCCTTGGTCTGGCGTCCGCTGTTGCTGCCGGTGCTGTCCTCGCTGAGCTTGCGGTGCGCGTGGAACGAGCCGCTGCTGCCGCTGCGGCTCGTGCTGGTGCGCACTTCGTGCGTGCGACGCAGCTCCATCGGGTCCTCGGTCATGCCCATGGTCTTCTTGATCCAGCGGATCATCTTCCGGCGCTTGCCTTCTTCCGTGGCATTGCTGTCTTTCGTGCGCCGCTGCTCAAAGTAGGTGGTCTCCTGCACAGGCTGGCGGCGGTGCGGCATGGCTCTGGCGAAGGAAAAGTCGCTCGTGGGGACCCACCGGTGGATTGGGAACTGAGAGGCAGCGCGCAGACAACCGCCACGCCGCGCTACGACGCCATAGCTCTCCTTGGCCAGCCTCAACGAACGAGGTCGTTTCTTTCCATAGTGGAGACCGTGGATTCCGGACGTGAGGTGAGACCATCTCCGTCGCTCGTTCTCTTCCCGCACTCTTCTGTCCTTCCATGACAACAAAGACACGCAGTGTCGACGCCAAGTCCCGCATGCCACTCACAATTCCGAGAAACGTCGGCGAGGTCGAACGGGCACCGCCATTCAATCGGACGACCTGGCGATGAACCCGTGTGCTTGGGGCAGGTTCACGAGTTCACGGTTGTTGCCCCACGCGGACGGTACGGTACCGTACCTGGGAAGGAGTCATGTGGCTGTATCGTCGCATGAAGCACTGCGTGTCTTTGATCGCGAACGGGTCCACCGCGTTCTCGGTCCAGTGGACAACCCGTCGGCCACGTCATGTCCACCTCACCCACACGCGGAATCTGCGCTGATGTTGGCTGCCACGGTACAGCGGATACCGGAAGAGAGTGAACGCCCGGCATGGTGTGTGGTTTGACAAAGTTTGCCAACAAACGATTCGACACGATCCCGTTCAAGCAGTGATCGGGCGGCACAACAGTTCCGAATGGCCCCGTCGGTCGTGCTCGTTTTCCTTCCGAGGATCTTTCCGCTGGGTGTGTCAAACCGAGTTGGATACGGAGCGGGTTCCACCGGAGAATGGAGCTGCAACGCGAGACTTTCCATGAAACGTTGGTGGGAAACGGTCAGTCTCGCTGCGAGGCCGTATCTTTACCGCCCCAGACGGGCACGTGCGTCAGCAGTGCAGTGCTTTTCCGTACGGATGAGGCCCAACGATCCGGCGCCTTCCAGACAGAACGACCCCGCGACTGGTACCGTGCCGTGTTCTCTCCCTGGGAGAAACCCTCACCAATGGACTGAGAAAGAAGGCTGGTTAAAGATATGGGGCGATACAGGGCCTCTGTGCTTTGCCCCTTGCGAGTCTATGCCTCCGAATCGATTTGAACCATCAGCGGAGCCGGTCACCGACCCGGTCTGAATGTGAGCCGCCCGACCACTTGCTTTGTATTGACAGTTCCTTTGACAAATGTGCCGATTGTCTCGCTGCAGTGTCTCCACGGGCTGTCCAGAGCGGTGCGTTCTTAGTCACCACATGAAGATCGACCGGAGCGTGCTTCGAACGGTGAAGGCTGGAGGGCACCTAGCCGTACTGTAGGTGTACCATAGGGAGGCTAGCATCAGTGGCCAGACTGAGAAGAAGCACAGCGGCACGTCCGGACAAGTGGCCAGCGTGACGATAGGATCGGGGCCGAAGGCTAGCTCGTAGCCTGAAAGGTTGCAACTCATCTGGCCTCGGTAGTTGTGACACAAACGCCTGCTGAGCGCGAGAGTTCATTCTGGAAACACTCGGGTATATACCTCTTCAGCGCGGTACCGGTATTTTGCGGGTTGACCCACGCAACGAATTCCATGGCCGCCACGGCCGTCCTCTCGATCTTCTGCGGTTCGCATCGTCGTCGCTTGATGAGCTATTACCATGGAAAACAACGGGGCGACGAGTCGATTGCTTTGTGGTGCTTAGTCCAGAGTATGGAAAGGAGATCGACGATCAATGCGTGTTCGTCTGTCTGACCGTTCGAGAACACCGGCGTCGTCGGTGGACTTTTGACCGATCTGTATCACTTGTATCCGACGAGTATGGGTCGATCCAGTGCGCACGACGGCTCCGCTCCTAGACCAGCAGAGCTCACTCTCTCGGTACACCATCAAAGAGCCCACAACGAAGCGTAACCCACAAGAGACTCCTTACTCGCCCGTCTCGAGTCTGTGGGCCCGGCGTCCTCGCATCATCGGCACGCTCGAGCGAGGATTGGCAGCTCGCACATAGCCAGGGCAGATCGAAATTGTCGGGTTATCCGTTTACCGGACTGTGAGACTTCCCAACGGGTGAATCACATGAATGGATTGCCATTAGATTCGAATACGTATGGTCATAGATCCACATCGCACCTCTAGTACATAATATTGGATATCCCCTTACTGCGACGCGTGCACTTGGCCGGCGCGTCCGGTGGTCGCACCACCGCTGGCATCAGCTCCACCCGTATCCTCTGTCGCGCTGCCACTGAGCTTGTCGGGTGGCACGAAATCAAAGGGCATGCCCCTGAGGATATGCGTGCCGCGCCAGAGCGGCGGCTCGTTGCTGTTGTGTTCCGAGACCGAATTCCGCGGTGTCGCGACGACGTTGTGGCCCAAGTGAATGATCTCGTCGAGCTTCTGGTGGAACCGCGTGCGGTAGGGTTTGGGCGGCATGGCCGAGATGCCGTGCGGGTCTTTGCGCAGAACCACGCTCTTGATAAACCGCTCGAACCGCTTGGACCAGGTCCACGTCTGGAGGATATCGATCAGTCCGATGTAGTAAAAGCCCGGGCCGATCACGACCTCGGACGTGCGCAGGCACTGCGTCGACTGTTTGAGGCGTGTCGTTTCGCCCAGAGTGTCCGATGTGCTGGCCAGGATCTGGTCGAGGAACACGCTTCCGTCGCGCGTGAGGATGTTCTGCTGGTTCACCTGGTAGCTCACTTCGATCACGCCCAGCAACAGTGAGTAATCCATAATGCCCAACTCGCACAGGTAGTCGCTGTCGCGCTTGAGCTGCTTGACCAAGCGCTTCCCCTCGACGGGTCCAAAGCGCAGCTTGGTCGTGAGGTCCATGTCTTTGAGCACGACGTTTGGTTCGTGGCTCCCGGCTCGGTTCGGACAAATGTTACGGCCTTTGCCGTGGCGGAACGTGAGGTTACAGTGCCGGCACGTGACCTCGGCGCCGTACTTTGGTTTCTGCGCGTTGCGGTCGATCCACGAGCCCTTGATGTCGTACCGCTGGTGGATCGAGACGTCGTGCTGCACGTCAAACACGTTCTCCATGACCACGAAGTACGCCTTCTTGCCGTACAGCTGGATGCAAAAGCTGCCCAAGAACCGCGTGAGGAACGTCGTGGGCTGCGCGGTCATGTACTCGACATAACTGGCCAAAATCGAGTGCAAAAACGCGCTTTCGCCCGCGGTCAGCGACTTGACAATGTAGCTGCGGTCCTTGGAGTAAAACATGAACGAGCCGCTGGCGCCTTCGCTCACTTTGGGCGTCGTGCACTTGGCCAGCGAGTCCAAGAACGCATCGTCCTGGATGCCACAGCTCGCCCTTAACCGCGCAAACGTCGCGGGGTAAAAGTCCGTGAACTTGATCTCGTTCCACGCCGAGAACCGCGCCGTCGCCGACCGCAACACAAACGTGTGCGCGTTGGATCCGCTGGTCTCGGTCTTGATCGAGGCCCGTGGCAGCTGCATCGTTGGCGTGGGCGTAGGGGCTGTCACGCCGCCACTAGGATCTCCTGTCGTAGACGTGCGCGGCGCCATGCGTACGGCCCGCGCGATGCCCTCGGTCGTAAACTGAACCAGCTCGTTGAGCAGTGCGAGGTTCATTTGCGGCCGCACGGCCTCTTCGCTGGCTTCGTCGGAGGACTCGTTGTCGTCGTTGGAGGCCGTCGAGGCGCTGCTATAGGCCGTGTGCTTGGCTGGTTTCTTGTAGAGACACCACAGAATGAACGCGACGCTGCCGCGGTACGAGAGCAGAAACGCGAACAGCACGCTGAGGATCTCGCTCGTGTCGGACGCTGCGCTCGCGAGCCAGTAGCCGCCGTACACGCCCCACAAGAGCGCCGAGTACACGATGAACGTGACGGTCGTGAGGAAACCTTCTCGCAACAGCACGTGGCGGTTCTGCAGCGTGGCGGCCGTCCCGTCCTGGAAGCGGTTGTAGCTCGCGAGCGTCACGTAGATCGTGATGCCCATCGAGACCACGACCGGCGCAATAATAAACAGCCAAATGCTGAGGTTGTTGGCGAGGTTCGCGTCGTTTTGGGCCTCCTTTTTGGCGCCGACCCAGCAGAAATTGCCCACAGCCACGGGCGCGTCAAAGGCGTTGAACAGCGCCATGATCGTCGCGGCCACGGTGGCGAGGATGTTGGCGATCGAGCGGTACTTGTGGCGATTGTGGCGGGGCGCCGTGAACGGGTCGGTCATGAGGTAGTACAGGTCCACCGCCATGCAGGTCGTCCACACGGTCGAGCCCATGATGAGGTACTCGCGCACGGTCGAGAGCCAGCGGCAGGAGCGGCCGAGGCCAACGCCGGCGTCGAGGCGGCGCCACGCCGGCTCGAGAACGAACGACAGCGCCAAGAGAAACTCACAGGCCGCAAGGTTCATGAGCATGATGTGCATGTGGCGCGTGTGGTACCAGCGTCGGGCCATGTAGTGCCCCATGATGATCGCGCTCATGACCAGCGTGCCCGCGGACCCAAACACGAGTCCGGCATTCATGTGCGTCACGTCGTAGACTTCGAGCCGGAAGATCACGGCAAACGCGACCAGCAGAAACGAGACCGTGATCGCGCCCGTGGTCATGTACACTTGGCTGTCCAGCACGGGCGTCGCCGGCGTGAGCAAGTGGAGAAAGCCGCGCAGCGCATTGTCCAGGCTCGACACGCGATACCGCGCGCGCGATGCTACCGATGAGGACGGGCGTACGACCGTGGGCGCGGCGTCTTCTCCATCGTCACGCGGGGTGGTCGGCTCGCTCTCTTCCCGGGCCGGTCGGACGAGATCGCGCTTGGACGACGCGTGGATGAACGACGACGACGCGCGCTTGAGCGGATGGCCTTCCAGGCTGGCGCGCGCCACCGTTCGCAGCTCGCTGGAGGCTTCGGGTGACGATAGTGATTGATCGCTGATAGAGGATGAGTAGTCGATCGAGATGGTCGCGTACGCGTCATCGACGGGCAGCACAGGCAGAGGCGAGACGCCGTCATTGAGGGAGGATCCGGGCGTGGTCTCGTCGCCCCAGGAGCCCACGGGAGGCATCTCCGCGCCGGGGCCGGCCGCCATGATCACGGCTGAGAAGTCTGTGGCTGGGCGATAGCAGGAAAAGGCATTGGCGCCAAGTGGAAGCGAGGGCTGGGCGTTCCCCTGAAAATAGGTCTGGTAGGGGAATCACTGGCTACTTCCAAGGTCTCCGCTACACCAGCGCACCACGGTCGCCGCTATTTTTTGCTGTTGCATCAGCGAAGCCTGCTTCATCCGACGACCAACGGCATCATGGAGTCGGGACAAACGTGTGGGTAGTAGTGTGGGTGTATTGTGCATGTGGGTCGGGCCCTGACTGTACAGTAAATAAAGAGACAAGGTTTCTAGTCCACAGGCCCTCGCGCCCAGGCATCTCAGTACACGATCTTGCGCATCTCGTCGACTTCCGGGAGCCCAAACATGCGCTTGCCGGCGTCGATGCTGACCTCAATGCCCTCGCGGCCGTGCTCGCGCATCGCGTGTTCGTACCGCGCGATCGCGTCGACGTTCACGCCGTACTCACAAAAGGCCCGGACCAGCTCGCTCGCGTCCTGCATGGCCGTGTTGCAGCCGATGCCCGCGGGGATCATCGTGTGGCACGCGTCGCCGAGCAGCGTGACGTTGCTGGGCGCCCAGGCCTTGATCTCGGGCGCCATGGTCGAGAGCCGCAGGAACGAGCACCACTCGGCGTCCTGGGTCTCAAACAGCGCGCGCACGCGTGGACACCAGTTCGAGGTCATCTGGATCGACAGCTCGGCGACCTCTTCGGGCGACATGGCGTACAAATCCTGGATCGTCGAGTCTTCGTCGACATGGAAGAGGTCCGTGCGCGCGATGAGCACCCAGCACAAGTAGTTGTGCAAGTCCGAGAGCTCTTCGTTCGCGGGGTTCTCGAGCCCGCCGGTCGACGAGATGTAGTCGTTGATGTGGAACTTGGAGCCGCAGCGCGGGTCAATGACTACCGACATCTGCGGGTGCTGCGAGGTCACCATGGTCGTGCTGGCGGTCGCAAAGTACTGCTCGATCTCGGGTGTGATCGGCGTTTTCCCGTAGATCGCGGCGCTGTCCGTGTCCAGCAGCGTGATGTGGCGCGGGATGTACTGGCGACGGACTCGGGAGGTCGTGCCGTCGGCCCCCACCAAGACCGAGCCTTCAAAGCACATGCCATTGTCGAACTGCACTTCCAAGCGGCCGTTCGGGAGCGTCTCGTACGTTTTAAACGCCATGTCGAACATGATTTCAGTGCCTTCGTGGAGATCCGTGAGCAGGAGAGACCGCAGCATCGAGCGGTCCGTGCTGAACACGTGCTGCGTGACGCTCGAGCGGTGCGCAAACTTGGCGCCGTCCGGGGCAGCGCCGCCGGTGTGGGCGTTCACGTACATGAAGCCGGGGCGGAAGTGGCCCGTGGACCGCAGAAACACTTCAAAGTCTTCACGCGAAAGCGTGGCCTTGAGCGCCTCGAAGCCGCCGCTGTTGATGCGGAGGCGGTAGCCCTGCGTGCGGTAGTTTGGTGTCGGATCGCGCTCAAAGACCGTGAACGGGATGCCGGCCTTCTTGAGCCCTTGTGCGAGACAGAGACCACCAATGCCACCGCCAATGATGAGCACGTGCGGCCGTCCGTTTGTAACGCGCGACGCGTCGGCACGCGGCTTGCGTTGGCTGCGCATCTGGTGATGGTACTCGTAGATCGACGGCGCCGAGGGCGAGCTCGGGCCCGCGGTGTCCTGGTTCGACGTCGTCGAGAGCATCGAGCCGCTTCCGGACGTGCCCGTGCGGAGACTACTTAGCGTGAGCGGCGGCGCCCGCGAGGTCGCGGTCGAAGACGAGTACACGGACTGGTGATCCAGGTCCTGGTCGAACGTGCTGCTGTGGCTGCCGTGGCTGCCGATGCTGAGCGAGGGCGTCTCCTTGGACGAGGCGCCGGTCACGCTGCGCGACGTGAAGCTCGAGCGCGGCAGCGCCCGCGGCGGTGCCTCGGCGGGGTGTGGTGGCTGGGCGTACGCGTACTGCGGTTGGTACTGCGGTTGGTACTGGGACGACGGCGGGTACTCGAGGACGTGGGACGCGTGGTGCGGGTAGTTGTAGTGCGGCGGTTGGTGGTTAGGCTGGTTGTCGCTCTTGTGGCGATCGTCGTCCGAGAGACCGATGGTCTTCTTGAGCCACTTGAGCATCTTGCGGCGCTTGCCTTCGTGGTCCGCGACGCGCGTGGTCGGCCGCTGCTCGTACTGCGACGGCGTGGGCGGCACGGCGTCCTGGTAGCGAGCCATTTGGCGTTGTGGAGTGGTGCGACGTTTGACAGACGGATGGTGTCAAACCCGTGGGAGGCTTGCAGCAGCTTGGACTGGGCGATCGGAGAGGCAGACAACTGGTCGGATTGGGGAATGAGGCGGACGATAGACCAGCCGGGCAGAGCGGGCGACGATAGCGGCGACCGTGGCGACCAGCTAGACATGCGCCGGCGCCAGCCGTTTGGACATGGCGACGGCAAAGACACGCTCGCCATGTTGGCTTCCTGGACAGCTCGGAGGCCACGTGCTGACCACACTGGTAGTACTGGGGGACGCCATGGTGGCTACGGTTCTTTGACGCCAACCGCAACACGGTCAAACGCGATGGCTTTTGCCGCGGGTCTCGTATCTTTACGTCGCCGCTCTTTCTGTGTCCCGAGAGACACGCACCTACCCAAAGGGCTCCGATAACTTCCCGGTATTAGGCGACCTGTCTGTCGGCTCCACATCCCTTTCAAGATGCATGTATATCGGTTAGGCAAGGGAACTAAGTTTTAAAGAATTTTGTTGATAGCATTTATTCATAGACTACTACGGGTACGAAGAGGCATTAGATTATGGAGGGACGCAAAGCGCGGTAATTAGGACTCAGCCGCTACCGCGCCACGGACCCAACTTCAAGGCCACACAAGCACAGCATCTCGCGGCGAGATTCTCGCGCCAGCGACGTGCGGACTGATATGTGTAGGTAGCGCTGTCGCCACTCGGACTGTTGAGCCGAGCACCAGCTTCCACTGACCATTGGGACCGCTGCTGGAATTGACTTTGACTGGTCCTGAGGGCACAGGTGGGGAACCGTTTGACTTGACTTGGGCAGCTCTCACGTCCAGCGACTGGCGAACGAGCGCGAGGTGCGATACACTTATTCCGACTTGGAGGGCGTCAAAAGACTTGATTGAACGTCTGAGAGGTTGGTAGGTCGGGACCAAACGGGATTCCCCAAGTCACTAGCGTGGGAAAAAGGAGACGCAGCCCACGTGCAGTGTCCATGCGACACGAGAGAAACGGTGTCTCACCCATTGTGGCAGTCGTACCATGCGATTCGAGCGTATATCGAAGGAAGGAGGTCTGTACGGGTCAGAAAGCGTCAATATTCCCATTGGGAACCGCGTTTGTATTTGTGATGAGAGGTCTCCAACCAAATCTGGCCGTCGGGATACGATGCGATCGTAATCGATTGCTGCCCCTAGGTACGTACTGCACCCTGGGGCAGAGTTCCGCCTGTGACCAGAGAAGCGCACGATACAAAGAATCAAGACCCTGGGGAGAGAGAAGGCAAAAGTCGTTTTTCGAAGTGAGAGGTCTGAAGCCCAGTTCACGAGGTCAAGCGACGTGACGCCCACGCGATGCGGCAGCGTTGGTGTCAAAACGCTGGGGTCATTGAATGGCGCTCACAGCCAATGACATGCACGTGCCAACACGCTCAACCGCCAGCACTGGAGCGGAGACCAGCGCACATCAAGGTTCAGATGGATACTAATACTTTCCACTGATTTGTCTCGCAGCCTAAATCCCAAATGTTAGAAATCGTAACATATATAGCTTCTATTAGTACATGTATCGATCCTCATGCAGCCGGGCTATCAGAGTTGATGACTATCGATTTATGGTGTTTAGACCACCATGCCTCCGTTGGCTCACACTCAAACCATCGATCAAGATGAACGTGGTGTGTGGGGAAGTGACGACGCCTTGATGCCTTCAGATACTGTTGATACGGGCGGACACGCGAAGCGCTGCTGCTGCGGCTGGATGGATAGACCGCTTATGCTCCGGATGGGGGGCCTCAACGCACGTAGTTGGTGTTCGGACGCCGTCGATTGATCCAAAACGAGCTCTCCTTTCTGGAATGGTGCTCTCGACGGTGCGTTCGAACACCCGTGCGCTGTCTCTCATCCCCATGGTATGCGCTGGTCCGTCAGTCGCCCACAGCGCCGTCGTGCCGTCCATGAGAAGAACCTTTCCCATCTACTGATCCCCACCACGCGATCTTTCCGTGTCCTGGAAACAAGTGCCATGAAGATGACGAAGGCAAGGTGTAGTGACGCGTGGACTATAGAGGAATTCATACCGTACGCAGAAAAAAATAAAAAAGAGCTCACATAGAGTACATGGCTCGATGCACACAGGAAGCAGAGGCGGGCCGGGGACCTGCTGGATCACTGGAGGAATGCGTCGACGATGTCTTGTGAAGAAAGAAATAG
The DNA here is from genome assembly GCA_023337735.1 of Pythium biforme. Lineage (NCBI taxonomy): Eukaryota > Oomycota > Peronosporomycetes > Pythiales > Pythiaceae > Pythium > Pythium biforme. Next base: position 13,825 of record JAADXJ010000522.1, read on the forward strand.
GCAATGCGTTCGTGGGGAGGTGGAAGGCTGTTTGTGAGCGTTGCTTGGTAGTGTGTGTGCGTGTGTCTGTCACGGTCTCTCTTCGCTGCGAATCGAGCAGTCGCCCCTGGCCTGCCTTCGTTCCCCGTGTGTCTCTATCTAGTCGAACAGTTTTCGCGGTAGTTTTATAATTCGATCGCGATGTTCTTGCGGCTGCCGACTTCGTGGCTCGGCCGCACGTCGCGCTGCGGGAACGGCTGGAAGACACCGGGCAGGTCGCCGCTGCTGCCGAGCGACTGGCGCGCCGCCGGGCGGCCGCCCATGCCCGTCCCTATTCTCTCGTCCACAGCGTACGTCGGCTCGCTGTAGGGCATGTTCTTGGTGCTGTTCGGGCGCGAGTGGGTCGAGGTGAAGCTGCTGCGGCCGGCCTGGGTCATGGCCGGGTTGAACGTCGACTGTGCGAGCTGCTCGTGGCCGCTGCGCTCCGTGAGGCCGCCGCTGGCGTTCGGGTTCCAATAGCCTTCGTACTCGTGGCGCTCTTCTTCGGTCTGCATGTTGTCCTTCATGCGGTTGCGCGCCTTGCAGTAGCACGACGTGATGGTCGTCATCGCGACAGCAATGAATAGCACGGACGAGCAAATGATCAGCGCGATTTGCCACGTCGCGATGCCGTCGCTCGAGCTTGCTTCTGCAAGTGATGGTAGGAGATCAACGGTTAGACGGCCTTTTGGCAAATGGAGGCTTGATGAATGAATGCATAGAGGTTCATACTGGTAGCGGCGGGCGCCTCGGTCGTGGCGTTCACGTTGGCTGGGGCGGTACCTGATTTTCCGTCTGTGCCAGCGGTCGTGCCATTGGAAGTCACGTCAGTAGCTGTGGTTTTGTTAGACGCTAGTGGCGTCGGTGACGGCGTGGTCGCAGACGGTGGAACAGTCAATACAGAGGAGTTATTACCAGCAGCAGAAGAGGACGCGCCGGACGGGGAGGAAGGAGCAGAAGAGGTCAGCGAGGGAGAAGGAGTGTTAGTGGCAGCGGAGTCCGTACTCGGGGGAGCGGTCGTCTTCGTCGAGTTGCCGGAACCGGATTCGGACCCGGACGCGGTTTCACAGTCGCCTATACAAAAGCACACCCCATGAAGTCCATCGTTAAATAACCATTTACGGCTTCCAGAGAATTGAGCAGCAGCGAACGCACCACAGTCGGTGTAGCCGGTAGGGCATTGGCCGTTGGCCTCTTTGCCGTAGCCGAAGACGCGGACACCGATGCGTTGGTAGCAAACGCCGCAGCCGCAAGTGTTCGACCCCGTCCCGACCCCGTTGATGATTGTCGTGCATTCACACGCCGCAAAGTTCGTGGACTGCGGACCGGTGCCCCAAATCGACTTTTGGTTGCAAATTGTGGGGCACGCTGCCGCATTGGACACTACAGAATTGCCATCCAGAAAAGCGCGTTAGAATTCTGTCATCTCCATCATACAACATAGAGAGTAAAGACGCACCTGGTATCCACGCAGCAAGGAGCACGCAGCCCACGCACCACATCAGCAACGACCGCACCGAACTGCTTCGCATCGTGTTGTTCCGCTTGTTTCTCGAACTCACTGGACCGGATTCCTCTACTCGCAGCAGGGATTTCAGCTCGTTCGTTCGTTTATTCTCCTCCGGACTCCGTCACCGCCTGCGCACCACACGCTCCTCTCCAGTCTTCTCTCTTCTCTCCTCTCCACTCTTCTCCTTCTTCTCTCACTTCTCTCAAGCACCTTCAATCGCGCCGGTGCCTTCTTCCTTTCCCCTCGGTACGCTTTCCTCTTCCAGCTACCGGCAATAATGCGCGCGTCGATCAATCGAGTAGGTACGCGCTGGATTTCTTTCCAGAGTTGGTTGTGTCCGGATTCGTACTGGTGTCGCTCGAAGGTACGGCAAATGATCTGGGACGAGGAAGCGCGACGGGGGGAGTCTAAACTCGGCCACCAAGTGCTCTGGACAGTCTGGATCCAGGGAAGGAAGGCAAGTGGAGGAGAAGGAGAAGGAGAGCTGGACGTGGCGGGCAAGCAGGCGTCCGGAATCTTCATGCAACACGCGACAAGGGAGCGGTTTAGAGGCAGGACTTACCTCGCGTGATCAGCTGCGTCGAATAAACCAGAGTCCGTTCTTTCACGTTTGGGGTGGGTGGCCGAGCGGGCAGGCAGCGCGAATCCAAAAGGAAAAGAGAGGAAAGGTAACACAGCGTTGGCGACTGGGCAAGATCCAGGTGTGTGATGGTTTTTCTCAGCGACATACCCAGCCTTGGCGGCTTGCGCTCTCTGTCTTCGAGGGTTTTCCTTCCACGAGCAGGTGCCGATCGGTCAGTCCAGCTTCTGGGAGGAAGGCCGCCATCCGAAGGGGCAAAACGCGGAAGCAGTCAGTTCCCCCATGCGTCACGCAGCCACTGGTGACCTTTCATAATATATATTACGGTTATTACTAATGCTTATTAGATCCAGAGAGTGCATCGAGGGCCTGTCGATCACCAACTGCAGGACGTTTTGATAAGGGTTGGGCGATTACGAGGGGTAGGCATTTGCAAGAGAGCACAAAAGGATTTGTCTCAAAACAAGGTGAGCTGCGTTTCCAGGTGGTGCCTGTGAAAAGAAGGACGCTGCGTGTTGGCGCCACCTAAGGATCCTGCCCCGACAAATAACCTGCCAAGACAGGCGATTCCTGGGAGTTCTTCGTTGAGCAGGCTGATGGGCATCCTGGTTCCTACACTAAATGTTCTCTCATGACACTCCATTGGAGCCTCCAACTGGAGGCGCTTGTACCATTCTACTATAATAGTACCGTTGACTGATTGGACGACTGTGTTTTTCACATCACCTTGCCGATCTTTCGTGCATTTCCGACTCAGACGTCTGCAAGCTCTATTTCTACCAATTTCTACCAATCGCATCTCACAAAAATGTCTAGATCCATTTTGATTGATTGTGCCGAATGGCTTCAACCTCCTGCTGCTTCGTGGCTGATGCCATCGGCTGCTATCAGCCCGGCCTGTCAACGGAGAGCGGATACGCAGCCAAGCATCTACTGGTAACAGTATGTCTGTCTCCTTCCCGTGGCATCCGACACAGATCTATCCTTCTTTATTATACTCGTTCCATCGACGTCCGTATCGTATTGCGCGGCCGCAGTCTTTCGCTGGGCGCAGGGCAATTCGGTCCTCCTGTTCAGGCATCTACGCTGTGGACGACGACGTACTGCGCGGGCTCGATGTCTTCTCGATTGCCGTCCGCAGAAGTCCCTCGACGTTGCGCGCGGACGAGTCGATAGAACCAGATCGTCGCGATGAGACAGCCAACGAGCCCGACGGCGCACGCCGTGATCGCCACGACCACGAACGCACTACTCGTGCTCGATCCACTCGACTCGTTCGTGTCCGCCGAGATGACCGGTGGTTTGGTCACGGATGATGCTGTAGAGCGCGGGCTAGTAGACGAGGGGAGTGGTGGCGTCGCATTTTCGCTTGCGTTCGAACCGGACAGACGGGCGGCTCGCGCACACGATTCTAAGAGTGAGCGTGCGTACGTTAGATCGTGACATCACGCATCGCTGCCACGCGTGGAGTGGCACGCCACGTACCACAATTCGTTGATTGTGCGGGGCACTGCCCGCTCCGCGAGTCCGTGCCATAGCCTGACACTCTGCCGCCGACCAATATGTAGCACGTGCCACAGGAGCAGGCAGGCGTGTTGGTGTCGCATTCGCACGGCGCGAAGTCTACGCTCTGACCACCCGTGCCCCACACTATAGCAGTCGAGCAGATCGTTGGACATGCCACCACATCAGACGTCGTGGTGGTGACTGCATGGGACACAAATAAGTGGGCTTAGTATATGCAGTATGGAGCTGGTAGTACAGTAGACGCACCCGTGGAGGCGCCGACGGCCAGGAGCGCTGGTAATAGCAGTAGAATTAGACGCGGGCCCATGGCTACTACGTAGTAGTACTTCGTGAACTGCGCAGTGGTCTCGCGTGTGACAGAATCCGATTTAGGCCAGCATCAATGCTCACGGTCATGGTTCAGCGCGGTCGCTCGTGCCACCCGCAGCGTTTGTGGATGAAGAGAATTTTTCAGGATGACGGCCTGGCTCTCCGTGTTGCACCGGCACCTAATACACTGATTTAGTGCATCAGCACTGGATCACGCAATACCGGTTTCTTACCGCTAGTCAACCCCAATAGTGATCGTGCATAAATGCCCAACCTTGTTTTGAAAATTGAAATGGATACACTGGGATCTGGTGCTCATGTCTTGCGATTCCGACGTCGCGGTATATAGAGCTGTGGCGGATTATGTAGTCGATACCATGGGAACGCGAATATGTCCTTGAAGATCGGTGCGTGTGGCGTCGAGTGCTCTCTCGTTCGAGGAGAGCACTTGTGGCCGATACGACGACGATGGGAAGTCGTGGTGGTCCGCTTGGCCACCTCGCGACGGCATCGTGGGGGAGGAATGGAAATCAATGAACCTCCCATCGTGGAGGTACTGTAATGGGTCTGACTGCACGACGGAAGTCCCTTGTTCTAGGCCGAGAACGCTCGCCAAAGCCATGTTGTTACTCGCTTGCGCATGCTCGGCAACGGTGGTGGAGGCGAGCGCAATGTGTTGGTCGGGAAACCGCGCGGTCGCTCACAGGACGTTGTGGAGGCAGCAGCTCGGGATCGTGTGGACAGCGACGCCGTCGCCCACGCGCTTCTCATGGTGCCGCGAATGGTCAAGATGTCTAGTGGCTCTATGGCGAGGGAAGGACAATGTGCTCGGGCGTTCAACCATCGCGGAAAGCGAATCTTCGACCGATTGCCATGGAGCACGCTCCCGCATTCGGACTGGTTTGTAGACTCGAGTTGTATTACCGTTGTACGGTAAAGTCGGAGTTCATAGCGTCGTCGGCGCTCGTTCTCGCAAAGCGCACTGTTCTTTCGGGATCGTGTCGACCAAATATGAGTGTGGACGGAGGTGAGGATGCGTCACCGGTACATACCGCCCTGAAACGGCAATGACCGCGACCAAACGAGACCAGCGCCGTGTCGTCACGCCAACTATGCCAGTGGCTTTGGAGTCCAATGGATAGAAGGCCATGGAGGCTCACCATGCAGTTGGGGATCGGCATGGATCGCATTGGACGGGTTTCGATGGCGATGGGGCCCACAGTGCCCTCACCAAACGATGACCGAGTCGACATCCGCCATTTCCAGACATGTCCAGCGTGGGAGTTGAGGTGGACTGGTCGATGGAAGGAACGAGGTCTTTTCTTCCATGGCCGATTTCTTTCTATCGAACACACCAAGTAGTTTGGAATCCATGGAAGAAATAGGACTGCATGCTTCCCACTACCACATCATTGATTGAGATCCATTCCACACTGGACAACAGGGAATAAGATTGTATAAACTGATACTACCGCCAACTTGAAGTTGGCTGGCCGCGGAAGCGCGCGGGAACGTTCGCTGGATGGCATTTTGCCAGTGCGTGGAAAGAGAAAAGCCTTCGACGTGGGCGACTGCCGTGGCAGTGGAACTGGCCGGCCATCGGTCTGGATCCTCCGGACCGGATTCCCCGGTGTTCCTTCCACCTCGCGCAAGCCCAGCTCCTCCTCCCACGTCCAGGAGCACTTGAGTCAAGTTGACAGACTCTCCTGGAAACCAGAGCGTGAGCGAGAGAGAGAGGGCCACCGTTGGACGAGAGCGAGAGCCGGCGGTGCACCTGTATCGGCCTGCATCCACACAAACGCTCTTGGGCCTCGGGAACTTGGCCGAG
>JAADXJ010000523.1:0-19547 GCA_023337735.1 Pythium biforme
CTCGTGCTCCCTGGCGTGGGCCATCATATCGTGGACATGCAGCGAGTTCCGTAGGAAGAACGCGCCCATCACAGCTACGAGCACGACGCCCCACGCCACAAACGCGCTCGAGGCCACCACTCGATAAGCCGCGGAGACGACTCGAACGGACAGCGCGGCTCTCAACAGCGGCGCGTATCCATCTTGGTCGCCAACAAATGGACCACACGCACGTGAGAGCGAGCAGATGCAGTTGGGATATCCGAGCGCACACTCGTTCTTCGACGAAGCCGACGCAGACACTGCCGAGAGAAAGTAGGCGCTCTTTGACATCGTCGGGTCGAGTGAACATAGCTCGGTTGTCGAGTTGTATGACCCAGGGAGGCACAGTTCCTCCGATAAGCCGCTATCGCTGATGGAGAGGATCGAGTCTTGGAACTCACACAGCTTCGGTAGATGCTTGTTCGAGAGGAAGAAATGTGTGAACGCCATGAAAATCACGACGGTGCAAAAGTAGAACTTGATGAAAAAGTTGCCGGCGTCCTTGGCGCTCCACGGGTTCGTAGGCTTCTTCTGGAGGTGCTGTGGGAAGCAAAGATTGCCAATTAGATTCCTAGGGAGATGGTGAGGAAACGAGAAATGCAGATCCTCGTACCATCAGGAAGACCTTGTCTGTTTTGAAGTTGATGACGTGAAGCAATAGCGCGAGCACTGCCGTAGTCGGTGCCAGAGGGATCGCGACAAGCGCGATGGTGCACGAGTAGAGCAATGCCACCATCTTTTGGGGCACTTGAAACTCAGACTTCTTGATCAACTCCTGAGAAGCATGGTCGTTGGCACCCGTGCCAGCCATACCCGTAACTGCGACCGATTTCTGGGTGTCTTGCGCGGCTGTTTCTCCAACCAAAGCCGCTTCGTCGAGCGACTGCTGCAACGTAGCAGTGTCTTGTGGTCGTGATGATGGTGGACGATCGCTGCCTTCTTGTTTCATGTCGGAGAGAGACTGAGCACCTGGAAACGTTTCCTGCTCAGTTCCAGGCACAACTCGTGCACTGCTCGCACCTCGTCGGCGATTCCGGAAACGCGTCCACTGGATGCGTGCTTTTCCGATACACCACGTCAAAGCCGGCATGCTGATCGCAGCCACCTTGCCCACGATGAAATCTGTCATGACGAGAGTCAGCAGTCCCGACGCGACTTGCTCGGCACGGCATGCATAAATGTCCGGCTTGAAGGCGAGCATTACATTCTTGCGCACGCTCGGCCCGTAGAATGTGAAAACTTGGAGGATAGACTCCGTTCCAGTGAATAGATACGGGTCGAGAAGCAGTGCGTACGACGCGAGCTGGATCATTACGTTGAGCACCTTGGCTAGATATAGTCGCGTGACCATGGCCTTGATGGCGAATCCGGCGTCGTCCCATTTTTCAAGGCTCGTGAGTTGAGAGATGATCGCCGGCAGAACACCGTTGATGAGCGTCACCACAGCTGGCACAATGCTGCTAACGTACGGGGCGAGGACGACAGCTCTCACGGCGATGTACGCCTGAATCTCCGAAGATTGGGTGGTCACGGCGATGATGAGGTACCAGCTCGCGGCTTGAATCACCACGTACAGCAAGAACGCTGCTGCCCGGCGAGCGTACAGCTTGTATCGCTCTTTAGGGGTTCGACGTCGTAGAGTATCTGCGAGCTCTTCTTCTCGTACGGTGACTTTGATTTGCTCCGCAATCGCTTTCTTGAGGTCACTGGCTTGCTGAGGAGACGCAACACGCAACATGTGAGCGAGGAGCTATCTGCGAATTGGAACGCGAGACCGAAGGTTACCTCTCTGGTTGTAGTCGTGAAGTCCCACGCGTTCAACACGACCCTCGCAAACTTGGGCTGCTTGTTACCGGCATCGACCGCCTCCATCGCCTTTGACTGCTGATCTTCAGCAATCCATTTGAGGACGGTGAAAAGCAGTAAGGTGAGCTGCATGGTGAGAAGCACGAGCTGGCAGAGTCGAGTCCACGTGAGTCAAGTGTTGCGAATGCCACTACCAGAGTGCCTTGTCGTACCGTGTACACCATCCCTTCCACTGGGATGTACATGGGGAACAAGAGATACGCTGGAAAGACACCCACGAACGCCGCCCAGTTGGCCTCAAACGTGCGTCCCTGCCACGTAAAACGACATGAGCATGGTTGCTGAATCCACCACGAAACCTGTCGACGTCTTCTACGCACCGTATCTACCAACAGCAGGATGTGGAGCACGAGTGCGACGATACTGGGGATCGAGATCGCAGCAAAGCTCATGATGATCCACCGGAAGAATCGGAAATACGACGCCACCGAGTACCCAAAGCGCGCTTCGATCTGCCGCACGTCGCTCACAAACGGGTACAGGCGCCGCATCGAAAACCGCAGGACTCGCTTCCACAGTCTGCGCCACTGTGAGCTGGACTTGGACGTTAGCGCCGAGGTCGATCCGTCGTCCTCCAGTTGGTCCTGCACGTCGGCCGCGCCGCGCAGCATCTGGAGACGCATCTCGCGCTGCTTCTGGGTCTCGGCTTCGTTCAGCGTCCGTGACCGAGCCGCCATCGCCGCCGCCGAGACGCCCATCTTCATCTGGAAGAGCATGGCGCCGGGACCCGTGCCACTGGCTCCGCCGCCACCCGCGCCCGCTCCACGCATGCGAAGCAGTTTCTCTTTCTCGTCTTCCCACTCGTCCTGGGCCGCGTCAAACTCTTTCTGCTGCGTTTCCACTGCCTCCTTGAGCTTCTCGATCGACGTGAGCGCCTTGGCGTGCATTGCGCGCAGCGCCGCGATCTGCTTGTCGCGCGCTTCGAGCTGCTTCTCGTAGAGTTGGAGTTTCTTGGCGACGATCGACTGCTTGTACTCCGGCTGGTGGCCCACGAACGCGTCGACGACGTCCGCGCGATCGTCATCGTCTTGCTCTACCCTGGCATTGCCAAATGTGGCTTGGTCGCGCAGTGTGGTGGACGCGCGCGCGATGTCCTCTGTGGACGCGAACGGGTCCAGCAGCGTGAGCTGGGCGTCCACTTCGCGCTCGATCGCGTCGACGTCCGCCATGGCGTTCCTGTCCAGTCAGTCGTCCGCACACACGCGATAGGGTAAGTCCAACATCCCGCTTTCGTGTTCGCTGCGGGGGAAAGAGTGCCGACGACGTACTGCATGCCGTTAAACACGGCCAACGCATCGTCGTCATCGGGTAAAACGTCGCGCCAGTGCGCCGAAAGCGGCCGCACTTTCGCGTGGTGGGCTGCCGCGTTCATGTATCAGTGTACTGACACTAGAGCGACCCGTTCGGTCGCCTCACAGGCGCGCTGGGGATCTTGCGGAGGTCGCCATTTTCATGGCGACGATATGTGGGTGTTGTGCTTGCCTCTGCTGGTTGACGGTTATGCAATATGCCACTTTCAATATGAGGCGGGTTGGTTAAGAACACGCCACTTTAACGGGGGAGGTGTGCGATCTCGCCACATGAAGCTGGCTGCAGCTTTCGCCGCCTGGAATCCAGGTCTGGATGCGTTGCGCACCCAAAGTGTCCAGTACCGCACTCGCACATCGTGGATTCCGCCCTTTGCCACCATTCCAACAAGCCAAAATACAACAACCCAACTTTTCTCTGCATGGCACTTCAACCATGGCAGTGCCATGACGAATCTACTGAAACGGTGGCACCACAACGTCCCAATTCAGCATGTATTCATACGTAGTGTATTCATACGTAGAAGCACGATCCGTATCCAGCGGCAGAGCGTTCCCGGCGTCTTGCGCGCGCGCGCGGGATCGGTGGTGCCAGCAGCCTCCGCATCCAGTTCAGCGCTGGATTCTGGATTCTGGATCCAACGACTGCCCAGATCGCTGGAAGTTCCTAGTCAGCTCGACCCAGTGAGGAGTCCAGCAAATTCGCCAAGAAAGTGAAGAGGAAACCGCCCCGTCTTTCCGACCACTTCAGGTGCAGCACTTGCTGCCAGCAAGTGCTGGACCAGTGGCGGAGAAGCGAGCGAAGCCATGTGTGGAGACATCGGCCCGTCGCTTACGCAGTTTCGTGTCCCTGTCCCAGCGCAGAGGATGCGAAGGGGGTACTGTACGCTATTGCAGCTGCGTCGTGGCGGGAGGTGCCCATGGGCCATGGCACGCCTGCCATTGGCATGGCGTGCCGCGCGCTCCCTGGCAGCCAAAGGGTGTGGCGTCGTTCTGGCATCAATACGTATGATACCAAACCAGATACCCGTACGGTGGTAAGAAACCTAGGAGCGAATATGCTACCGCGTGTCACATGAGTCTGTCAGCACAAGCCGCTGGATTCGCTCTGGGTTCGCGCTGCAGCCTCCAATTTCGGCCGTCATCCTCGGACCATTTTCGCGTGAAAATGACTACCCAGCATGTGCATCTTCCTATACACTCCAGCTGGTCCAGAGGTTCATTACTTCTCAGAAGTCACTTGAACATAAAACACCCTAGTGTGATGAGTATCTACAGCGGGAAATCGATTCTGGTAGGTTGCTCGAGCCTCCGCCAATCGCGTCACGCCACCCTGGCAACAGATGGTGCGTCAGCAGGGAGATGAGCCGCCGGTGATCTTTCCTGTGCTTCGAAAGGTTGTGTTGAAGTCGGGGCACGCTGTCGCACCGTCGCAACATCGTCATTTTCGAATTCGGCCTTCCAGAGGGAAAGACTTCACCCGTCAGTTTTTTTAGTCGTTCGAGTTTCCGCCAGCGGAACAACCGACACAAACACACAGGAACTCATAGGGAAGACAATCCACTCGAACATGGGCGTCCACGTGGAGAAATCGACGCTGTCGGACGACGCGATGCACGAAGACCCCTCGCCCATGAAACGCGCGCGTGACGACGACGCCGCGATGGCGCTCGTCGTGTCCAACAAGATGAATCCTGGAGCGCCGCGCTCACCAACGTGAGTGGACTCAAAAGATCCATGCGTACCAACCACAGGGACGCAAGTTTCGAACGGGAAGCGCTGACCTGAGATCCTTTCGTATGGTCCTGCAGGTATGCGTGGCATGCGCGCGGGGAGCCAAAGGCATTCGATGCTCGCCGCGTCGAGCACGCGCAAGCCCTCTGGACGCCTCTTGAGGAAAACGTGAAGTCGTGCTACCGTAGAAGCATGGGAGTCTCGCGGAAGCGAAGACTGAGCGAGCCCGAGGAGCGCCCAACTGTAAGTGGAGGTTCATGGATAAGAGAAGCGAGATTTGCGATCCTCATGGTCATTTCCTCCTGGTAATCTTAGAAACACGTCAAGCTCTCCAGACCCGAACTTGCAAGAAGCCAGGAACACTTCCACGCTGGTGTGGACGCTGAGATGGAGGTCGTGCCGCACGCTAAGCTTTCACGCCCGCGGACGCTCCACTACGCTTTGCCAGGGCTTTCGAGTCGTGAGACACTAGAGATTCTTGGAGAGTTGGTGTCGGTTGGACATGAACTTCAGTGGCTGAATTCGACCAGACCAAGCGACAACGCCATCATCCCCGTCTTCGGGTGGCGTGCCGCCGTGTGGAGCATCTCCTCTCCGAAGTGGAACGACGCAGTCGTGTACAAGTCCGCGAAGGCCTTTGAAGGTGTGTCGATGCATGACATCGCGCGGAAATTGTGGTCGTGGCAGGGATCAGAGGGCCTCCCCGAGCTATGTGCCCCGCAAGAAGTGTACGCCATCTCCAAGGAGATTCGCATCGTGCGCCAGGAGGACTCTCTCCACGGCCGCAAATCCCGTTCGTCTCTTTGGCTTGAGTGTATCCGCGATCAAGGCGAGTCCATCATCATGGTGCGGAAGGAACTTCACCGGTTCCAGGACAGCATCAGCGGTGCGAGAAGCACCAGCGAGCGGGAGTGCCATGGGTACGTCATTCGTTCCCACAGTATGATGACTCGATTCTGGACTCATGTTGACTTTGCGATCCTCTGCAGATACATTCTGCATCCGCTGCTGGTGCCGATGAGAAGCCAAATCGTCGCCGGCGCGGCTCTTCATTCTATTGGCTCGCTGCGGACGCGTGGCCTCTCCACACAGAACCAGATCGACCGCATCGTCGCCGACATGCCTCGTCACGTGCTGCAGTGGGAAGATTGCTTCGTGCATGACACCTCGCGCTTGTGACTTTATGAATCTTATTTAGTCTCCCAGAGTATATCCACCCTCTGAGGTTTTTTGCTTCCGTAACCGAAGTTGATCTGCCAAGTTGAGCCACATGGTTCGGAAATTGGCGCCAAGGATGTGCAAGTTCACTCTGGTTTTTCCCTCCAAAGCCCGGGTTCTTGCTTCAAACCTCAGCGCGGCGAAAAGCCCGCCAGGGTTTGGATTCCATACAAACGCCAAGTGAAGTAATCGAGAGTGGGACCGGTTTTGAAATTTGACTCTCCTCCAAAGTACGATTTCCCCACTCATTCACTCGACTCGTGCACGGTGCCAATGGAAATCCATCTCGTTTGGTCTTGGCGCGCTTTTCAGACGCAAGTCTGAAGGCCAGTCCGACAGAGCCCAAGCCAACGCGCCGTTTCCCCACACAACGCGATTGCGATTAAAAGACGCACATCCGAGATCTCTCTCTCAATTCCTCTCACTCGTACCATGTCGGACCCCAAGATCCTCATCATCTGTGTCGAAGGCTGCCACGGTAAGACGCGTCTAACCAGTGCTTTTGTTGGTACGCCTCCAACGTTGGCCGCATGCACAGCCGTCTAACTCTCTCGTTGGCATTCCATTGTTATAGGCTGCGGTAAGACCGCGATCGTCGAGGAGTTCGAGGCGCGCGGCTACCGCGTGATGGACGAGGCGTTCATGGACATGCCATCGTACGCGCTGCCGGCGCAGTCGCTGCTCATGGAGACCTCGTGGGTCTGCTCCTGGTTCGAGCGCGTGCTGCGACTCGCGAGCCGCGTGCGCCACGAGAAGACGGGCGTCGCGGCGCGCCAGTACGTGTACATCGCCGACCGCTCGCCCTTCAGTGCCGTGTTCTACGCCAAGCACGGCGGGCTGCTCGATCCGGTCATCCGCGAGCAGATGCGCGAAGTGCAAGAGTTCAGCGCCATCCAATTTTACACGGTCAATATCTCGGTCGAACCGGAGTTGCTCTGGTCGCGCATCTGCGACCGGCTCGAGCGCGAACCAGAGCGCGTGCGCTTCAACGAGCACAAGCGCTCGTGGATGGACAAGACGCTCGCGTTCTACAACACGTTCCCGTGGGACCTGCGCGTCGAGAACGACGACCGCAGCATCTCGGCCGTCTGCGACAGCATCGTCGCCGAGCTCAGCGACCGCGACGCCGACTTTTGCGAGTGGACCCTGCGCAAGAAGACCTCACACACGTCGCGTTTTGACAGCAGCTTTGCCAGCACGGACAGCGACGAGGAGCTGCCGCTCGACATCATGGGCGGCGCGGGCAGCCACGCCGGCAGCAGCGCGCGCTCGGACCTGAGCCTCTCGCCCATCTCCGAGACCAAGTTCTACCAGGCGCCGAAGCCGGCGGCCCAGACGCCGAGCATCATCTCGTTCAACAGCTGCCTGGAAGACTTCGACTTCTGAACTCCCTCGTCCTAGTGGGGCCGCGACGTCGTCTGCCTTCCACGCGTCTGTATTATAGTATGAACCCCCACGTCTGTGTTGTCCTGCCCCCTCAACCCCCGTAGTAAGTTGGTCTGTATTTCGCCTTGCTTGCATGTGCCCGATCCTCTATCTACGTTCACCACTCTTTCCAATTATAAGGATATTGGATTTCTTTTCTCATTCGGCGCTGCAGTGCTTCTCGGTGAGTCACTCCGTCTTCACGCCGTGAGTCGGAGAAAGCGCCGCGCGTTCGCGCGCGTGAGCTTGGCGACTTCCTGGGACGAGATACCAAGGGCGGTCGCGACCACGTCACACACTTGGGGAAGCGCGCTGGGCACATTCGGGTACTGCTTCTTGCTGTCGCTGTCTTCGCGCGCGCGACACTTGGGGAAGCCCATGTACGGCGCGTCGGTCTCGATCACGAGCTTGTCCAGTGGCACGTGGCGCACCATATCGCGCAGCTCGGCGCCGCGGTCTTTCTTGCAGATGTGGCCCGTGACGCCGATGAAGAAGTCGCGCTTCACGTACTCCCGAAGCTCGTCGGAAGTGCCCGTGAAGCAGTGCACGACCGTCGGTGGCAAGTACCCGCCCGACTTGAGCTTGGCCTGGTCAATGAGCGCGAGGAAGTCGGCATGCGCGAGCCGCTCGTGGAGAAACAGCGGCTTTCGAAGCATACACGCGAGCTCGAGCTGCGAGGCGAACCACGCCTTCTGCCACGCGGCATCGGGGAACGACGGCGAGTAGTCGAGCCCGCACTCGCCCACGGAAACCACGGACGCGTCGCTCGCGAGCTCACGCAGATGCGCGAGCTCGGCGGGCGTCGGCAGCGCGTGCGCGTTATACGGGTGCACACCGGCCGTCGGAAACAACCGCTAGAATAAGATATACTTGATGTAGACTCTTTCCAATGGTGTGGGTCGCTATGGGTTACATGACGCCACGTACGGTGGAGTGCTGCCTGCAGAGCGCGATGGCGGCGGCGCTCTCCTCGAGTGTCGCGCCAGGCACGAGCATCTCGGTCACGCCGACCAAAGCCGCGCGCGCCAACAGCGCGTCGACGTCGCCGCGGAGATCGTCGTGCGTGAGGTTGCAGTCAAAGTCCAGGAGCTCCACCCTGCAATAGCAATAGAGAGAATCAGTGAGTGGTTCTTTCCATGCATAGGAGCCGAATGCGGCGGTGGTGGGGCCCGCAGCGAAGAGCGACCAACGACGTACGGGTCGACGTCCGCCATCTTTGCTGGTGACTCGGGATATACGCAAGTGAGCGCTATAAACGACCCCGAATGAGTGCCAGTGTGATTGTTGAGTCTTTGGAGGAAACATGTCACTACGGGCCGCTTCGTGGATTATAATGGTATTGAGGCGTGAAGTTGACCTGGCGGGCGGGGCGCTCCGTACACTGTATGGGATGGAGCACTGTGCTATATCCTATACGGAGCGCCTGCTCGGTCTAGTGGCGGAGGTCCCACCGTGGCAGTGCCCTCCTGCCGCCGTCGGACACGCGAGACGCACGCTTCGTCCGGACGCTAACGGTAGTTCACTTCCTGGCCTCGGTCGTCCCTCTCCGACGGCGGTTTGGTACCAAAACCAGCAGCACAGTCTCGATGGCAGCACGCGTGGACTGGGAGGCAGCTTTAGTCGTTTTGATCATTTCCGATTTTACTCGCCGACCGAGACACCCGAGTCCGGAGTCCTTGGCCCACCACGAGCACGATGGACCGCAAACGCTAAGCGGGCGGCGTCGCCAGCTTCGCCGTCCGTTGTCTCCCTTGTGGTCTGCTTCCGTGAGCCGACTGCGTCGCTCCAAGTCCGAGTGTCCCTGCTGGAGGAGAGGTAAGACCCGAGAGAGGGAGCGAGAGGACAGTTCGAGACGAGTCACATACAATGCAAGGTACGAACAAGGAGTGCTCGATATTATCATCTTCTGCAGAATAACTTCATACTTGTGCCTGAGGTACCGGTTGGCCGGAAGGCTTTAGGCCCACTTGCCGATCAGCGCCATGAGCCCGGCACCGAGCCAGAACGCGACGTACAGCGCAAAACGCTGCTTGCCGCTGCGGCCGAGGAACTCGCTGTTGGTCGTCATCTGGTACGTCATGAGCTCCACGAGACCAGTGTACAGCAAGATGCCGCCGGCGACGCAGTCCAGGATACCTTGCACCCAGAGCGACGTGGTCGACGAGGGCGAGTAGGTCGTGCGGATGGCCATGCCGATGGCCATGCCCAGCGGCGTCGTGAGCGCAAAGCCCAGGTTGAGCGTCATGACCTGCTTCATGTTCTCCATGGCGCCGAGCGCCGACCCGCCGATGGCGATGCCTTCAAAGAACTGGTGGAAGCTCATGGCCGCGAGCAGCGTCTTGAACTCAGAGCCGGTCGAGACGCCGAGGTCGACGCCGACGATGACCGAGTGGAAGATCACGCCGAGCTCAAAGAGGATCACAGCGAGCTTGCGCTTGGCGTTCTTGTCGGTGAGCCCCACCGAGGTGATCTTCTGGTGGTAGGGGTTCTCTTCGTCGTTGGGCGTGAGCACGACCGAGGGCGACGCCGCCGAGGACGATGCGATCGCGGCACCGCCGTGCGCGTGGCCGTGGGCATGGGCGTGGAGCAGCGACGCGTCCTTCTTGGCAAAGAACACGGTGCTCTCGCACTCGATGAGGTGCATGACCACGACTGTCGCGAGCACGACGGCCAGTCCGAGGCTCTCGTACTCTTCGACGACTTGTCCGAGGCACGGGTTGCTGAGCATCTCAATGCCCTCGGTCATCATGTGGATGAAACCCGTGGCGATGACCACGCCAAAGCCAAACGCCATGAGCCACTCCATGATGATCGACCGCGACGACAAGAACGGCACTTTGCTCGAGAAGATCGGCAGCAGCGTGCCCAGCAGCGACACGGCGAACAGGATGAAGATCGCGCCGACGTGGAGGCCCACGCTGTACTCGGCGTCGGCGTCCAGCGCGGCGCAGCCGCAGCACGCTTCTTCCTCGTCGAGACGGCGCGAGAGGAACTTCATGGCTTTCGTTGTGGCGTGGGTGAGAGGAGCCGATTTGGAAAATGACGTTAAGCCGGTCCCCCACTCAAGCCTGACGCAGAGGGAAGCGAGCTGACGCCGAGCGGGACGACTGCCCGCGCCACCATGTCGCTGCAGAAGCGCCCGCCTGCCCGCCGTCGGACAAACCGCTGACGACGCAACGAACCACCACTCTGAGGTGACCGCCGCCGTCGGATAAGTGAGCTTGACTGGATGTCATCAGATCCGCCCAATTTCACTTGATTTTAGTATAGCTGGACACAGCTGATCGAGCAAGTTGTGCCCCAAACAGGGTGATACAGTGGCTATATTTTGAAAACAAGGTGATACTGAACTGGGCAGGCCAGTCGCGCGTATCTCATATTGCATCCTGGACCCTTGCAGTGGCAAGATGTAGTACAAAGTCTTCTCGAGCCTCCTGAGCGCGGCCGCCTTCTTCTTCTCTCTACGAATCGCAGTGCGATGATGTTGGGTGTCTACCTAATAGAAGCATGGAACGGGCTCACGAACCAAGTGTAGGTTCAGTAAACCGCTGGCCAGGGCCTTCGTGGTGACGTGTAGTGCGGCGCATTGTGTACTCTACGTCCGCCGTCGGACAAAGCGTTATCCGACGGCGGTGCATGTGCATGGAGGGACTCGCTGTGTACACTGTGGGCCCTTGTTGATCAAAGCTTGCGTCGCAGCGGGACATCTCCGCAATATAGTACTCGTACTACTCTACCGTACCCCGTAGGTGATACCGTCCAGTGATCGGCAAAGCATGCATTGCAGGCGGAATAAGATCGCTCTACTGGGGCGGACCAGAGCCACGAATCGTCTTGCTACAAAGAGGGTAGTCCAGAAGTCCGTGGTGCTGTAGTCCGTACCCTACGAGGTCTGCACCGACTCGGCGGTCTTGCTCGCGCGCGTCTTCTTGGTCTGGTGGTGGCGGACGCGCACGTGGACGTGGACGCTCACCTGCGCCTCCTTGTGAGTGTGGCTCTTCGTCGCCGTGTGGCTCGTGCTCTCGTTGCGAGCGGTCAGCAGCTTCACGTGGTGGTGGAGGTGGAGACCGCGGGTTAGCGGCTGGGGCTTGCTCACTTCGCCCGAGCGCACGCCTTGCTTCCCGGTCGCCGCGCCCTTGCCGCTCTTGAGCCAGCACGTACCCCCACTATAGTCGTTCCACGAGTAGGCGTTGCAGCCGTCCTTGTTGTGGCACAGCTCGCAGCAGTCCTCGGCCTTGGCCGCTCGGGCGCTGCCGACGTCGCTTCCCCCATAGTCAACGTTCTCTTCCACGGCGCCACAGGTCGAGGTCTGCAGCACCGCCGACGTCACGCCGGCGCTGGCCACACTCGAGCCTTTGCTGCTCTTGAGCCAGCACGTACCACCGTTAAAGTTTGACCACGTGAACGCGCCGCACCCTGGTTTGGCCTGGCAGATCGCGCAGCACTCGGTCGCGGCCTTGGCCTGCTGGCTGCCAATGTCGGCGCCCGAAAAGTCCACGTTGGTCTGCATCACCGGGCACGACGTGAACGTCTTGGCCGGCGCCACGTAGTACGCCGAGGTCGAGCCGCTGCTGCTGGTGGATTGTCCTTTGCCGCTCTTGAGCCAGCACGTGCCGCCGTTGTAGTTGGTCCACGTGAACGCGCCGCAGCCGTTGTGCGCGGCGCACAGCGCGCAGCAGCCGTCGAACGTCGGGCTCTTGCTGTTCGCGACGTCGTTGCCGGTATAATCAGAACCGATCTCGACCTTGAAGGCCTTGCAGCCGCCACTCGGACTGGGCGCTTGTGTTGTAGGCGTCGGCGGCGTCGACGGTGTGCTCGCGATCGCGTCCTTGACGAGGTTGCCCACTTCACGGCCGATGTACATGATAAAGCCGTACGGGTTCACGGTGCCGTCGCGCATGGCGCTGGCGTCCGAGACGTACACGTTGGCCGTGCCCACGACGCGGAGCTTGTCGTCGGCGCAGCGTTTCGCATCGCCGGCGTCCCTGGACACGTAGCACGTGCCACCAAAGTGGTTCGAGACCGAGCCACGGTTGCCTGCGACCCAGTCGTTGAGGCTCTGCGCGCTGTTCTTGACAAACGACGCGCCTTCTTGCTGGACCATGCCCACGATCTTGCCGGCAAAGTCCTGGATGGCCGCGAGGTCGCGGCCCGTCGCCATGTACAGCGAGTCGCCCGTGAACGCGCGGTACTTGCCCGAGCCGATGTCGAACGAAACGCGGTCGCGGGACTCCGGATTGTTGATCAGGAGAAGCGCGCCAAAGGCCTTGTCGTTCGAGGTCGCGTCGTTGAAGCCGTTCGCGTGGACCGTGAGCTGAAACTCGTACAGCCGGCCCTGCACGATGTAGTTATCGTACGCGACCAGCACGGGCCCCGAGGTCGTGAGCGGCCCTTTACGCCCACTCACGTAGTCGGACTGCATCTGCGAGAGCGTTGTCCCTTGACCCGACGCGTACTTGAACGCCTGCATCTGGCCGTGCGTGAACGAGCCCAGCGCGAGCGTCGTGTCGAAGAGGTTCTTGCCGACGTTCTCGTTCACGACCCAGCCGTCGCCGTTCGAGCCGTAGCTCGTCTGGATGCCACGGAACTTGCTGTTCCCACGGAGCCCATTGAGCTGTTCGCTCGGGCCGATGCCGCTCTGGATCAATACTTTGGGCGTACCCAGCGCGCCGGCGGCCATGAGCACGGCGCCGCGGTCGCTCACACTGACTTCGCTGTTGTCGTTGTACACCACTGCCGTCGCCTTGCCGCGCGTGTGCTTGATGAAATTGACACGCGCGCCCGTGAGCAGCTTGACGTTCGCCCGGTTCTTCATCTTGCCCCAGCAGGTCTTGGCGGGCGCGTCGCGCATGCCGTCTTTGATCGCAAACGGCGCGTGGCCAAAGGTCTTGGGTTTGTTGTTGCGTGCCTGCGCGTCGTTGATGGACTTCTCGGCGTAGCCGCCGCGCTGGAGCGCACGAGCGACGATGTCGTAGGCCTCCTGCAGGTACCGCTTGCCGTCCGTCGAAGGCAGGTCCGTCCAACCAAAGACGTCACGCTCCATCTCGTCGAAGCGCTGGTTCACGTGGGCCGCGTCAAAGGGCCACTGCGTGGTGGCTACGTACGCATCTGGCACGCGGAAGTAGAGCGCGGCGTTCACGGACGAGCAGCCGCCGACCGTTTGCGCGAGGAAGAGCTTGCGGTCGTCGACGTAGTCGATCGTGGACGCGCCATTTTGCGACGCGAAAATGTTGGCGTCGTGCGTGTACTCGCCGGGCACGTCCCACACCGTGAGTGGCGGCGAGCCGCTGCCTTTGAGCCACTGTGGCACGTTCGTGTTGCCCGTGGCCGCAAGCGACGCGCCGCCGGCCTCGAGCACGAGCACGTTGATCGACGGGTCCCGCGAGAGGAACTCGGCCGCGAGCAGCCCGCCGGGGCCGCTGCCGACGACCACGACGTCGTAGGTGTCAAACGCGCGCGTCACAGACACCACGGCGTACGACGCCAGGGCCGCGAGCAGCGGGAGCACGCGTACAGGGAGCATGGCGGGACAAAGAGGAAGGACAGTGTCCGAGGCAGAATGCCAAGTGCCTCGTGGAGGAGGAAGACGCACGAAAGAGAGGAAGCGGAGGAAGAGGAGGGAGGTCGGAAGGTCGACAGGTGCAAGTGGCCAGCGAGGGGATCAGCTGGAAAGGCAGCGTCGCTCCATGAGCAGGTAGAGCTGCGTTGATAGAGGCGGAAGCATTCGTAGAACAGGGTAGGATTGGAATGAAATGAGGTCTTGAAGGATACCGTGTTTTGGAACGGTGGCTGATGAGCCGGACGGGTGCAGCTGTTGCCGTTCAGAAGCACAATTCAGGGTACAAGAGGCATTAAATCAGGTTCACGTTTGAACCATAAAAGGGTAAAATAAGACGCTAAAACAGATATTTTACACCTTGTTCTGAGAATTGTTGATCCTAATGGGTTCACTGCAACGGAGCCATTCAACTGGCACCTACAGTACGGAATTGAACCGCCATCACGCGATCCGTGATAGCCTATCACTACCACTGCATCCACACTTCCTTCTTCTCCGAGAAGAGTGGAGACAGTGGAGACTCCACCCATGTTGTCGCCTGAGCTGGTGCACTCTCTCTCAGTGAGAGAGTCTCACGGATGAGTGTGGGGATAGTGGATCTATCCATGCGAGTGCCCCCGGAAGGCTGTACATGTACTCCACGAAACAAATGAAACGTGAGGTGAACGTTATGGTGGATTTTTATCCCGGCGCCTCTCTTACGCCCATTTGCCGATGAGCGCCATCGTCGCAGCGCCGGTCCACAGCGCCACGTACAGCGCGGCGCGTTCGGGGCCGCTGCGCGACAGAAAGTCGCCGTTGGTCGTCATCTGGTACGTGAGCAGCTCCACGAGCCCCGTGTAGAGCAGGATGCCGCCGGCGACGCAGTTGAGCACGCCCTGCACCCAGAGCGTCACGACCGACGTCTCCGAGTACGACGAGCGAACTAGAATCCCAACGACCAGGCCCAGCGGCGTCGTGACCGCGAAGCCGGCGTTCATGACCATGGCCTGCCGGAGGCTCTCCATCGCACTCAGTGTACTCCCGCCGAGCGCGACGCCTTCGAAGAACTGATGGACGCACATCGCTGCGAGCAGCGTCGAGAAGTCCGCGCCGCTGGTCACGCCTAGGTCGATACCAACAACCAGTGAGTGGAAGAGCACGCCCATCTCAAAAAGCGCCGCCGCGAGCTTACGCTGGGAGGGCTTCGCGGCTTTTCGCGGCGTGGAAGACGCCACGACAGGCAGCACGAGGCTGGGCTTGACGTGATGATGATGGTGGTGGTGCGGTGCGTCCGGATCGAACGGTGTGATCGCAAAGAACGACTGGTGCCCCACCGACGAGGCCGCAAGGGAGGACCGCGGGTTCCATACCGGCGCGGGCGCCTGCCCGTGCGTGTGGCCATGGCCGCCGCCTCCGCCTCCAGTGCCTTGTCCGGCAAAGAACACGGCGCTCTCGCACTCGATGAGGTGCATCAGCAGCACGGTCGCGAGCACGATCGCGAGCCCGAGACTCTCGTACTCGTTGACGATCGGGCCGAGACACGGATCGCTCAGCTTGGCGATGCCTTCGCCGATCATATGAATGAAACCGGTCGCGAGCACCACGCCAAAGCCGAACGCCGTGAGCCACTCGAGCACCATCGCCTGTTGGTCCGCGAACGGCCCGCGCGTCGAGACGATGGGCACGAAAGTGCCCGACATGGAGATCGTGAAGATGATGAACACGGCCGCGACGTGGAGCCGCAGGTTGTATTCGTCGCCACCGGCGCCGTCGGCAATACACCCGCAGCATCGTTCGACGACGTCGCTGCTCGCCATTTCGTCCACGGTGAGTCGGAGTCCCTTTAGGGAGGAGGAGGGTGGTCGGCGGATGGATTAATGGTGAGACCGTCGTGATGTGATGAGCGTGCTTGGTGCTTCCATTGCAACAGACTCGTACAAACTCACTCGGTCGGCTCTTTTACCGAGTGGTCTGACGGCGCCTTCCCTCCACGAAAAGACTTCCAGGGGGAAGCATACGCTATCGGCATCCTATCGGAGGCGTAGAAGACCGTTTCGGCGATTGTGCCGTCAACCGTCCCAGCGCTTCAATCAGCTCAGCAGCTGCACCAAGAACTTGCAGGCTTTTTACATTGTCTACCCGATCCGAAAACATATTTATCTGTCATTGAATCGCCTTTAGGATCGCTTCTAAACTGCTTTTAGGACTCACGAAACCTCGTCCGTGCGGATACTGTGGGTCTTGCTTTCTAGCACCTCACGCCCACTTGCCGATCAGCGCCATGAGCCCGGTGCCGAGCCAGAACGCCACGTAGAGCACGAGTCGCTGCTTCCCATTGCGCGTCAAGAACTCGTTGTTGGTCGTCATCTGGTACGTCATGAGCTGCACGAGTCCCGTGTACAGCAAGATGCCGCCGGCCATACAGTTGAGTACACCTTGCACCCAGAGCGACGTCACAGACGTGGCCGAGTACGTCGAGCGGATCGCGATGCCGATAGCGAGCCCCAGCGGTGTGGTCGCCGCGTATGCGAAGTTCATCAGCATGACGGTTTTCAGACTCGCAAGCGCACTGAGCGCGCTGCCACCGATCGCGACACCCTCGAAAAACTGGTGGAAACAAATCGCTGCGAGCAGCGTCTTGAACTCGAAACCGGCGGTCACGCCGAGGTCGATGCCGACGATCACCGAGTGGAAGATCACGCCGAGCTCGAACAGCATGACCGCGAGCTGCTTCTGGATGGTGGTCTCCTGGCCCCGGCCGGCGTCGGTCGCGAGCGCCTTGTACGTCACCGCGTCTCCGTCGTCGTGGTTGGGCGTGGTGACAACTCGATCGGACGAGGTGGTGTCGTTGTCGATCGCCACAGAGACCATGGGTCCATGCGCGTGGCCGTGCAGGAGGCCTCGTTCCTTCTTGCTGAAGAACACGGTGCTCTCGCACTCGATGAAATGCATCAGCACGACCGTCGCGAGCACGATCGCCAGGCCGAGGCTCTCGTACTCCTCAACAATCTCTCCCAGACACGGGTTGCGCAGCATCTCGGCGCCTTCGTTGACCATGTGGATGAAGCCCGTCGCAAGCACCACGCCGTAGCCAAAGACCATGAGCCACTCGATCACAATCGAGCGCGACGAGAGGCACGGCACGTGCTTGGCGATCGCGGGCAGCAGCGCGCCAGCGGCCGACACGACAAAGAGAATGAAGATCGCGCCGACGTGGAGCCCAAGGTTGTAGTCGTCGGCCGAGTCGAGTGCGGCGCAGCCGCAGCACCGTTCGTCTTCATCCAGGCGGCGCATCTTGATGCGGTGGGGAGAGTGGATTGAATCGGGTTGGTGGTGTTGATGGCAAAAAACGGAATGACGCGGTCTCGGAAAAGTGCACGTCGCCCCTGCTCAGCAATGAACGCCGTCTCCCGGCTCATTCATGACATGACGAAACGTAGCGAGTGGATTTGAATATGGCATTCCACGTTCAGGTACATGGGGCTTGACCTTGAAGTGTTCTCCGAAGGCGGATCCGCCGTCGGACAAGTTTCCCGCTTCATGCCGTCCGGGGAGCCACTGACCTGCGACAATATTCGCAAGCATGGCGCCGGACAAATGACTGACCCCATCCATTTCATGTGATCCGACGTCGGACCGTCAAGACGTTCCAGAGACAGTGACAACCCAGTGGTAGCGACGTGACTGGTCAAGCTGCGCTTGTGGAAGAGACGAAACACCCGGAGCTGGACTGCGAGAAGCGTACTAGCAGGGCGCGTTAGACGGCTCCAAGCGACGCGTTGCGCTTCTCTTCCTTCGTGCGGTACTCGTCAATACCACCTTCGAGCCGTGTCATCGTCACCAGCCCACTCTTCTTGGACAGCTCAAACACACGGAACGCACTCGGACCAGTGACGTCGTCTTCCTCTTCTTCGTCGCTTTCGCCGTCGTCGCTTCCCGCGTGGCGCGTCGCGCCTGACAAGATGTTGAGAAAGTGCACGTCGTGCGAGATGAGCACGAGCGCGCCCTGGTACTTGCGCAGCGCGTCGCCCAGTAGCTGGATCGTGCTCATGTCCAAGTGGTTCGTCGGTTCATCCAACAGCAGCACATGTGGTGGATGCGGGAACGTCGCGTACGCCAGCCCCGTGCGCACAAGCTGGCCGCCCGACAACTTCTCGAGCGGCACGCCCACAGCGATGCCGCCGGTGATGCCAAAGCTGCTCAAGTGGCCGCGGATCTTGCCGTCGTCCTGGGCCGCGCGGCCCGCTCTCGGGTCCACGGTGTTCACTGTGGGGGCGGAGTTCTCATCGTCTTCGATGCGCTTCTTGAGCAGCTGCAGCGGTGTGAGCTTGCGAGACCACTCGTGGCGTTTGAGATCTTCGACGTTGTGCTGCATGAGGGCGTCCACGCGAGCGCCGTGGAAGTAATCGACCTTACCGGCTGTGGGCGTGAGCGTGCCGTTTAAAAGCTTCATGAGCGTGGTCTTGCCGGCGCCGTTCCGTCCTACAATGAGTACTTTTTCGCCATAGTTGACCGTCAAGTTCAGCTTCTCCAAGCGAACCGGCTTGGGCGTCTTGTACGTTGACACAATCGTGCTACTGGGCTCGGCCACGGGGTATTGGAAGCACACGTTCTCGAGGTTGATCATGGTCATGTTCTTCAGCGACGCCAAGTTCCGGATCTGCGGCGGGCTCAACGCGAGCACCTTCCACGACGAGTACGATGTCTCGGTCTCGTACAGCGCTGTGTCGTCGGCCCCGGCGCGTCTCGTGTAGAAGTAGCCGATGCGGTCCCGGTTGAGCTTGAACCGATGGCCCTTGGCGTTCTTCTCGTCGCCGATGCGTTCGATCTTCTTCTTCTTCGAGGCTGCGACCTTGAACTTCTTGTCGTCGCCCGACTTGAGCCCCTGCTGGTGGATCCGCTCGACGGCTTTGGCTGCCTTTTCGGTCTTGGTGTCCATTTTCTCCTGGAGACGCGCGTGGAATTTTTTCTTGTTGCCCATGGTCTCTTCGTACGTGTCGTAGTTCCCGGCATAGTACTGCAGCGACTTGTCGTACCCACGGAACAAAATGATCTCGTTGACAACTTCGTTCAAGAAGAAGCGATCGTGAGACACGACAACGAGTGTCACGGGGCTGTCCAGCACGTCTTCCACATTCTGGAGATAGTCTTTCAGCCACAGGATCGACGGCATGTCCAAGTGGTTCGTCGGCTCGTCCAGCAGCAGCAAGTCCGGCTCCATAAACAGCACCCGCGCAAACAGAATGCGCACTTGCCAGCCACCGCTGAGCGACGACAGCGGCGCATCCTGCTTCGCGGCGTCGACACCCATGCTCGCGAGGATGCGGCGCGCGCGCGCCTCCATGGCCGGCTCGTCCAGAAGCCGCAGCTCCTCCTGGTACTGTTGCAGCTTGTCGTGGAGCTCGCGCAGCGCCGCGGCCTCGTCCGTGTCGCGC
>JAADXJ010000524.1:0-19538 GCA_023337735.1 Pythium biforme
CACGATGAGCTATGTATATCTCATGCGAACTTTTTGCTCGTGTTTCGCAGTTGTGTCATCAAGCGAGTCGGCGATTGACGCGCCACGCCGGCACAGACGATTCACTGGCGGCGCCGGATTGTTCTGAGCTGTCCCAGATACGGTACACTAGTTGTTGCCTCAGCGCTTGTCCTTGTAGGGAAGCCGCGGCGGCTGCCGCTTTCGTCCGTGGCCGTGTGAACTTCAGCGGCACCACTTATAAATACGTAGTAGTGCCGATGTGGAAGAGCACAACATCGTGACGGCATTCACCTCTTTCTATTTTAATATTGATGCCAGACGATCCGATTGAATTCCGGTCGTGGCAAGTGGTAAGCTGGAAACGTATGGGGCTCAAGAGCTCAGCTGCGTGGCTCATACAATAACTCCCAGGCCAACACGCTGGAAGTTCAGAGTCTTGGAAATCCCAAGGAGAATCCAACCAACGTGGTTTGGGCCAACTTGTTGGCCAAGCCTTGGCATCGCCAGGCAGGTGCCACGGTTGCTCACCCCGTGCGTGAAGATCCAACCGCTCATCCCCAGTTCCTGACGTCGAAGTTGCTCCGGCTCGAAACCCCCGAAATGCGCCAATCGAAGGCTCAGGATTGGCCAGCGCGACGCAGCAGACAAACAGCACCGGGCCAAAACTTTGTTATATCGGCAAAGTGCTCCATTTATGCACGCCTGGATCAATTACCTATTCTCGCCAACAAAACAGATCAACGGCCCTTGCCTTGCTTTCACTCTCAACAGTGCACGCGAAGGATGGCCAACAAACAACCGTGGGTGCTAACCGCTCGCCTAACGCCTTCACGAAGGGCGTATCCACTCATCGACGCCAACAAAAATGCGCCTTCTCGCGCCACCGTGGCGATTGCCAACCGCCTGGAACCTTGAACCGTGTTCAGTCCCAAGGCGTGGTGTTGGTCTTCCCCACCACTCGGGGCTGCTCGCCAACATCCAACACTTTTCTCATTCCTCCATTTCCTTCCTCTGTCCATCCCGACCACCATGGCAACGGCCTCGCCCCGCGCCTCCTTTGCGCCGCTCGCGGCCTCGCCCGACGTCCCCTCCTCTAGGGCCTCCTCCCCCGCGCGCAAGCGGATCCTCTCGCTCTTCCTGGGCGTCCCCGGTCTCATCATCGGCGCGCTTCTCGGTGTCGTCCTCGGGTACGCACTCCAGCGCTCGTCGCCCTCGGAAGAGCTCGTGTCCTGGATCGGCACGCCCGGCGACCTCTTCATCCGCGCGATCAAGTGCCTCGTCGCGCCGCTCGTGTTCTGCGCGCTGCTCGTGGGCATGGCCGACATGCTGGCCGTGGGCAAGGCCGGCGCCATCGGCTGGCGCACGGCGCTGTGCTACCTCTTCACGTCGGCCGTCTCGTCCGTCGAAGGGCTCATCATCGTCATCATCGCGCGCAAGCACTTTGGCAACAAGGCCAAGCAGGACGACGGCGTCAAGCCCATCGAGTTTGCGCTTGGCTGCGCGAACCAGCCGGGCTATTTCCTCACCCACGCGGCCAACGGCTCGGTCGCCTGCCTTTTCGATGCGACCTACAACGCCTCGGGCGAGACGTTCGCGCGTGCGTCCGTGTTCAACGTGACCGACATTCACGGGAGTTTCGCGCCCGCCGACACTGGGTTCCTCAAGCGCTCGCTGTCGGCCGCGCTCCAGGGCCAACTGCAGACCATGGTGCCCAGCAACATCACCCAGGCCTTTGCCGACGCGACGCTGCTGTCGATCATCATGTTTGCGATCCCGTTTGGTGTCGCGATCTCGCTGCTGCCGCGCGACAAGCAAGTGGTCGCGTCGTTTTTCCGCGAGATCAACGCCGTGCTCATGAGCATGGTCCAGTGGGTGATTCTGTGCACGCCCGTGGCGATCATCTCGCTGCTGGCGTCGGCGATCGCGCAGCAGAGCGACCTCAAGTCGCTGGTCACGGACGTTGGGCTGTACGTGCTCTGCGCGCTCCTCGCGCTGCTCATCCACACGCTCGTGTTCTACCCGCTCTGGCTGCGCTGCTTCGTGCGCGGCAACCCGTACACGTGGATTCGCCAAATGTCCAAGGCCCAGGTCTTCGCCTTTGGCTCGTCCTCGTCCATGGCCACGCTGCCCGTGGTCATGGACTGCGTGGAGCAAACCGGCGTGGTCTCGCGCACGCTCTCGCGGTTTGTGCTCGCGCTCGGCGCGACCATCGGCATGGACGGCGCCGCGCTCGTGTACCCGATCAACATTGTGTTCATGGCCGAAACCCAAGGACTGGGCCACCTCATTGGCGGCGTCGAGTACTTTTTGATTGCGCTTGTGTCAACCATTGGCTCGGTCGGTGCGGGCCCCGTGCCGTCGGCCGGCAGCGTCATGACCATCACGATCTGGTCCAGTGTGTTCCCGAACCTCGCGCTGCCAGCCACGTTCGCGTACGTGCTCGCGACCGACTGGTTCATCGACCGCTTCCAGACCGTCGTGAACGTCACGTGCGACACGGTCGTCACGCGGATCGTCGCCGAGCTCGTCCACGAGACCACGACGCGCGACGACCACGAAAAGGAGCGCGAGAGCGTGGTCTCTGCGACCCACAACGACGAGCTCAAGCAGCGCCTGAGCGTCGCCGAAGGCGACGAGGTCATTGTGGACCGTGCCTGAGATCTCTCTCACTACTGAGCCCACCATGCCAAACTGTATTTTCGTTTTGATTCGTTCGTCGTCTTTGTACCTTTCACGGTCACTGGAGCAGTCGCTGCTTGTCGCTCGCGAGCTTGGCCAGCGCCTGGGTCGCGAACCCTTGCGAGTCGTTTGTCGGCGTCGCGCACGTCGGCCAGAGCCCGCAGGTCACACAAAAGTCCTGTGCCGCGTGCGAGAGCTCAAAGCCACAGGCCGGGCAAAAGCCATGCGTCTTCGCATCGACGTGGTGGGTCCTCACGGCCTCGAGCTTTCGCTTCTTGGGTACCTTTGTGAGGTCGTTGTCGAACGCCTCGAGGAACGCGCGGAAGAAAAAGAGGTGTTCGTTGTCGCGCACAAACACATTGTGCGTGAGCATGGCGTCCTGTTGCGCAGCGACAAACTGGTCGTGCGTGCAGTAGGTGTCAAAGTGGCCCATGCGCAGCGCCGTCGTGCCTGCGCCCTGCTCGATCGGCTGCTTCCAGCGCCACTGCGAGAAGCTCTCGGGGAACGCCTGCCGCATCACGAGCTTGCCAAAGTGGACGTCCGGGCCGTCCACGGGCACGGGCGTGCGCTCGCCCACGAGGTCTGTTTTCTTGAGCTTCTTGGCGAACGCGAGCACGCGCTTGTCGAGGAACGGCGCGATGACGTCGATGCCGAACGCGCGCGCGAGCGTCGGCGCCGTGAAGCCCATGACGTCCATGATCTGGTCGCGATACGCGAGCATCTTGGTCTCGTCCATGGACGCGTAGAACGCGTAGCCGCAAAAGATCTCGTCGGCGCCGTCGCCCGTGACGATCTGACGCACGCCTTGCTTCGCGGCCTCGTCCAGCATCGCGTAGATCACGAGGCTGTTGCGCAGCTCCATCGGGTCGCACGTCACGAGCAGCTTGGCAACTTGCGTGGCGTGCGCGAGCAGCTCGTCGAGCGAGCGTTCGAGAATGTGCTGGTGCTGGATCGAGTGGTCCTTCAGGCGTTCAAAGATGCCGCGCGCGTATTGCGCGTCCAGGGCCGTTGGGTCGGCCTGCACGGTGAACGCATGCTTGAAACGCAGGATGGGCTTGGCGGCGCCCTCTTTGTCCAGCGAGATCACACCGTCGCCGTGCTCGCTCTGCCAGGGCTGCGCGCTGGCCTCGGCGAGGATCGAGGTGTCCAGCCCGCCGCTGAGCGCGATGGCGTCGATGCCGTCCGGGCTTGGCAGCGTCCATTCTTGCAGCACCTTTTGGAGCAGCTCGCGGAACTCCATCGCGACCGCCGGGGGCGACTCGCGCAGGTAGTCGGTGCTCAGCGAGAGTTGCTGGGCCTTGACGGCCTTGGCGAGGAACGCGAGGTCCTTGGTGTAGTGGTAGAGGATCTGCTCGTTCGAATACCGCATCGGGTGCGACGGCGCGATCGTGAGGCGCGGCCGCACCCAGGCCTTCCAGGCGTCCGGCAGGATCTCCGTGAACTTGTCCTTGGAGACCTGGCCCAGCGCGAGCGCCATCTGAGACGAAAGCAGCGCGTGGAGCTCGTCGCCGTGGGAACACTCGGCCGGCTGCGGAGCGGGGGTCCCCTCCTCCTCATCAACCTCTTCCCCTCCCACTCCACCCTCCTCCTCCTCTGGGATCCCCTCGAGTGGGAACACGAGCGCACACCGGAACGCGAGCCACGGACCGAAGACTGGGTGGAGACAGATCTGAGACGGCTACGGCGGAACAAAAAATTAGAAATGGGCACGATTAGTTCCGCGTGACTAACGAGGAATGTTCTCCGCGAGAACATCCAACGCAGTGGGCGCTTGGGTGGAAATGTGTTCCGTACCGCACACCGCGTCACGGCGCGCGCGGCGACTGCCATCTTCTGCGCGAGGATCATTTTTCCTGGCTCGGTGTCGGCCACCCAGTAAGTCTAACCCACACAACCAACAACACGGACGCGAGTTTGACCTCCCCCAACAAATTCAGCAAAATCCAACAAAGAGAAATCGCACCTTGACGGGTGGCTTGAACTGCTCGTCGTCGCACGCGGCGAGCGCGCGCTCGACGCACTGCTGCACGTAGCGGTCGATGGGGTCGGCGAGAACGCGGCCTTCGCGGGCAATTTCCTCGGCCACGTGCTTGAGAAACGGCTCCCACATCGCGCGCGAGTTGCCCACGAGAACCATCAGATGCGACGGCAGCGGCGAAATCGTTGATGTTGGCGTTGGCGCATTCGTTGGCGACGGTGGAGGTGTTGGCGTTGGTCCCTGGGTTGACGATGGTGATGACGCGGATGTTGGCGAGTTTGGTGGCGTCGTGGTTTTCGACGGCTTAGTTGTTTCTTTTGGTTGGATGGTTGGCACCGGCAGCATGAACCGCGAGAGATCGGAGGCCGCCGTTGGATCCTGCGCGAGGAACTCATTGTACCGCTCGAGCGTCAACGGGATCACGACGTCCAGGCCGCTGCATAGTATAGACGCGCAAACAGGTTAGACACGAGAAGCGCGATACAGATACGAAGTTCATTGAGACGCACGCGGGCTTCAGAGAGCGGCGCAGGAACGCGACCGCGCGCTTTGCGGGTGTCGTCATGATGATCTCCTGTGTTGGGGGAAAGTTGTTGGCCGTGTTGGTCATACTGTACAGCGACGTCAGTCACTTCGAACAATTTTGGCGCGAGGATTCAGATCGTCGATTCGCCTGATACGAACAGACTCAGAGTGCTGGCTCAACCAAATGCACTTATATAAGTATATTGGACCCCGCCCGAAGAAACCAACCTAGACGACTAAGCTAAATATGCCTGGTCAATGCCGCTCTCTTGCTAGAGAAGGCCCTGCTGCTTGCGCTTCTTGCGCATGTTGTTGAGCGCCGTGGACCACGCGATCTCTTTCTTGCGCTTGCGGCCATCGGAGCTGGGCGTCGCTGCGAAGAACGGCAAATGGTTCTCCAATTCCGCAAACACAGCCGCGGCCTCGCGCGGCGTGAAGTCGTCTCGCCACATGCCGTTGGTCTGCGCCATGATCTCGATGGGCAGCATCGCGCATCGCAAGTCCGAGAGGCGGCGGTTCACGGTCTTGACCACCACCTGCTTGGACGTGAGGCTGCGCAGCGGCGGGATCCCGCGTGCCGCCTCGCCGCAGCACCACTTCTCCCACGCGATGGCCACGCTGTCCTTGGTTTGCACCTCGAAATCTTCCGGCAAGTTACTCCATGACTCGGTGGCTGGCACGACCGCCGGCTGCGTGGTCATGAAGGCTGCGATGTGAGCTGGAGATGGTGTTTGCACTGGCATTGGTGCACACAGAGAAGCTGGAGCGGGAACCGGTGCGGTATTCTGAGTTGGAGCTGGCACCGGAATTGAAGCCACTCGAACCTTTGTTGGGGTCGGAGTGGGAGCTTGTCGTGAGATCTCAGCAGGCACTTGTGTGGGACTTGGCGCCATCACTTGGGGTACGTTGTCGGACTTGGTCTTGCTGCTCCGTTGCTTCTTCGAGCACTTGTTGTTCTTGATGGGCATGATCACCGGCGGGCGCGATGGGACACGCACCGGCGCCGACGGCGGTGGCGGCGCGAGCGACGCCATGTTGCCTGTAAAACTCACGACGTCATCGAACGCGCTCAGCGAAAGCTGCAACGTATCTCCAACGTCCGAATCTGCGTTGCTGCTGCTTCCGCCTGGAGATGACTCTTGCGATGTATCCACGTCCATACGCTGGTCCACTTCTTCCTCGTCTTGGTCGTCCTCAATCACCACCTCTGCTGATTCCATCGACTGCTCCTCCGTTTCTTCCACCATCAAAGAGCCACGCGGTTCCCCGTCGTCTTTGTCTTCCAGTCCGATCACAGCCGGCTCCTTCTTGCCTTCACTCTCCGCCAGTTGGACCTCCTTCGCCGTCGCCTTGGCCTTCTCCTGTGTCGCAGTCGCAGTCTCCTCCTCCTTCTCCGCCTGGTCCTCCCTCGCATCTACCATCACCGACTTGATCTCCTCCGGAGCATGCGCAGCACTACGCGCCACGATCTCCGCCATCTCCTCCGTTGGCGTCTTTACCACCAGCAGCGTACCGCGCGCCGCCATCCCGCGCAGAACGCTCTCCGCCAGCGCCGGCGCGAGCGCTGCGACCGTCTGCTTCAGCGTGCGCAGCTCGGCTTCCAACTCCGCGACGCGCGTCTCCATCGTCGACATGATGTTTCCGTTGGTTGCCTTGGCTCTTCTTGGTGATGTCGTTGGACGTGTGCTCGACCCGGCCGATTTGGTTGTGTGATGAACGAGGTTTCCCTTTTCAAACGTTGCCGCCAACTTTGCCGCCCCAACTTTTCGATTTGCAACTTCAACCTTTGGAACATGTATACTCGTGTATACTGTTATCCGATTATACACCCACGGACGTCCCTTCAGGATCCAACATCCAACATTGCGATGATGACGCACAACACCAGCATGGAGACGCTGGTGATGTCGCTGCTGGTGCTCAATATGGCCAGCGAGATGATATTCGTGTTGGACGCGCAGCTACGCAGTAAGAAGACTCCACGATACCGCCGCTTGAGAGTGCTGCGTGAGGTCCTGCGCGCTCTCCACGACACCGCGTTCGTTGGCGCGCTCTTCCAGCAACCAACAAATCAGCAACAGTTCATGGCACGAGCGGTGCGCGGGCTTTTTGGGCAGCTCGCAAACGCGCCGGCGTCGCTCTGTGTGAACGCGCGCGCCATGGATACGCTCTATGAGACCGTGCGTGGCGCCTTCCAGCGCAAGCTCGTGGCCTGTGACGGCGGCGCGCTGGTGCGTATGACGATTCATCGTGTAGACGCGACCAGGCGCATGGCTGAGCTGGACGACAAACGCGACAACGAAGACCAACACGATGGGGAAAGCGTTGGCTCGCTCGTGGACGAGACGATCGTACGCGTGCATGAGGTGCGTTGGCGTTGTTGGTTTCGTGTTTTGTTGGCTTTATTGGTGAGAAGTTGGGTCTTGAGTGTGATACTGACCACATATCTCTCTGGCAGACGTCCACCACCCTCTCCGATGCCGAGTGGTACTTGCTGCGACAGCGCCTCCTTGGGCTCCTGCAAGTCCCCACGGCCACCAAGGCCGCGCGAGTGTTGTTAGATGCAGGAGAGGAGGAGAAGGAAGAGGACTCCTCCTCCTCCTCTGGGTCTAACTGCCCAACGCGAAGCGTGACCGTGCGATACTTTGACGAAGCACGAAAAGTGTGGGACCAACAAACGTTGGAGGTCGCTCCGCCGCCGCCTCCAAACAAAACGGCTCGTCTTCGTCATTTCCCCAACAGCCGACTGAGCGGGCCAAGCGTCTATAATGAGGCCGGCCAGGAAGACGTCACGGCAATAGATGCGATCGTCGCCAACGCCAACAAACGACGCATCGACCGCCAGTGCCCCCACGAGCACAAGGAGACCGTGACGGCGCCGCGCGCGTTCAATGCGACGGCGAGCGACGCGCTGGAGCTGCTCGCGGGGCTGTTGGGCGGTCAAGCCGAGGCCAAGGCACCGTCCGGGTGGACGTTTTCGCTCTTTGACGACGACGACAAGGACGAAGAGGACGACGCCAAGGCGTTTGACGCCGAGAGGACTATCACGATCGACGCGCGCAGTGAGCGCAAGGCGATAGATGCGCTGCGCGACGAGTGGGACATGGCGATGACAGCGATAGGAACGAAAGGCGACGACGACGAGAACGACGACGACTTGCTGCGGCTCATGGACGCGACGGCGAAGCGGTAGCTTTTGTATCGAGTCACGTGTCGTGCTAGGTGTGCGTGGGCAGCCACCATCGTGTCGGCACTGATCGACGGTCTTTTGAAAGCGCGTTCATTGTCGAGTCCCGTCTGTTGTGCTCGAACACCTGCGGTTCACGCGCTGGGAGTGTCACGCAGGTTATCGCGAAACCCAAAGGTGTTCTGGCGCCTCCTCGTTCAGACGCGGCGTGTCCAGCATCTCCTCATCGGTTACGATGGCCCGCGAAACGCTCGCCGGACATAGCCTTCTCGGCACTTCGATCGTTGGTGGTACGTCAGGGGGCGGCACTATGGATCTGTACGAGGCCTGCGAGAACGGCAACGAAGAGCGCGTGGTCGAAGTGCTGGTCTACGGCGAGCGCTGGCATTCCCCACACGACCACCGCCTCCGCCGCCGGTTGCACCGCTCCAGCGCCGCCTCCGCGCCCCCACCGCCCAGCCCTCTGAACGGCCGCGCCGAGGCGGCCACGGCGCCATCGCTGGCCGACGCGCTCGCCGTCGAGAGCAATCAGCTCGCAGTCTCGCTGGCCAAGCAACTGCTCTCGCCGCGCGACCTCTTGCGCGCGCGCGGCACGGCCGGCCGCACGCCGCTGCTGGCTGCGTGCATGGGCGCGCAGTTGGGCGTCGTGCGGCTGCTGCTGGGCGAGAGCTGCCTCGTGTACTTTACGAGCCGCCACAAGGACGAGACCGAAGAGTTGCTCAAGCCGCTTCAAGACGAGTACGACGCATTCGCCAAGACCCAGGCACTCACGAGCTCTGCTGGGGACCCGGAGCCGTACTTTGACGTGTCGCTGGCCGAGAAGCATGAGGGAGGCAGCGACCTCGTGCCGGTCGCGCGTGTGCGGTTCCCGCCGGCGCGCGCCGTGCCGACGCAGGATTTGTTGGATGGCGTGACCCACGTTGACGACTTTGGCAACACGCCGCTCCAGTGCGTGAGCTGCTTTGGCTGCGGCACGAGCGAGGCCCACATCGACGACGGGCTCGAGCTCGCGCGGCAGCTGCTGCGCCACGGCGACCAGCCCAACCTACCCAAGCTCGTGAACCAGTGGACGCCGCTGCACTGGGCCGCGTACCACGGCAACCACGAGATGTGCGCGATCCTATTGGACCCGTCGGCGGCCATCACAGACCAAACGCTGCTCGGCAAGACCCAGTGCAGCATCCCGCTCATGGTCAACGACGACAACCTGTTCGCGACCGACGTCGCGGGCCGCCGCGGGCTCGCGCTCGCCGTCGAGATGCGTGATTTGCGAGCGCTTCCCCTTTGCGAACGCGATGAGTACGCACGTTGGCGGCTGCGGCTGGACCACATTGCAACGCTGCGGCTCTTCACCCGCGACTTCCTCGCCAACGCGACGTCCCTTATGCGGTACGTGCACGACATGAACGCGCGGCTACCGCGGCAGCTCCTGGGCGAGACCAAATCAAAGGACCAGGCGTCCGTCCACCGTAGACACGGTCGGCGGCGACGGCTCTTTACGTGCGCAGACGCGATCCGCTATGGCCAACACTTGCTCTACTGGATGGGCTGCTTCGGGCTCGAGGAGGACGTGCGCGCGCTGCTCGAACTGAAGCTCGAGATGCCCACGGACCTCGCGGTGGGCCTGGACGCCGTGGTGCCGGCCGACGTCAACCACGCGACGAGTGCGTTTGCGGTCGTGCACTTGCGGCCGCTGTACGTGTGCTCGTGCGAAGCCAACAAGCGCCAGTCTGTGCTCCACGCCGTTGCGGTCCACGGGCAGCAGGGCATCGTGTGCTTGCTGCTGGAGCAGATGCTCTACGAGCAGCAGCACCCGCTTTCGGCCGCGCGCATCCAGCCCACGGCCCCACAACAACGGAAAACGACCGAGCGCAAGCTCATCGCCAACGCCAAGAAAAGTGCCGCCGTCGCGCCAACCGCGGCCGCCGAGTCGTCTCCGGCAGTGCCAGTGGAACCACAGGACCCGTCCAAGCTCGACGTCCTGTCGCTCGCAGAGGTCGGCTGGCGCAACTACCGCAACGAGTCGCCGCTGTTCCTGGCGGTGTTGTTCCTGCGGGACGACGTTGTCGCGGCGTTCCGCGCGTTCCTCTCGGCGCGCAGCGTCGCGTGGGAGCTCGCGAACTGCAACGTCGAAGGCTCGTACATCCACCACGTCGCCAGCGACTTTGCACGGCGCACACTTGGCGTGGTCGAGGCGCAGCAGGCGCAGCGGCTGCTCGTCCATGCCGAGTATGTCATGCTGTTTGATGGTCTCAGGAAGCGCGCGTTCAAGGAGTCGATCATCGAAGCGATGCGGGAGGAAAGCGTAGTCACGCCGTCGCTGCGCGTGACCCAGGTTGGCCACAAGCTGACGCCACCGGCGCTCTACGGGCTCGTGAGCGGCGCCTGCACCGACTACGTCCTCGTGGGCGCGACCGACAAGGTGCTCGTGCGCCACGCGCAGGCGTTGCAGCTCAAGATCAAGCATCGCGGCTCTACGCTCCGATCAAAGTACAACGCCGCGACGCCGCATGTGTTTGAGCCGTTCCGCTCTCTACAGCGGCAGCAGGTCGTGCTGGACGTCGTCCAGAAGAATGTCAACCTGAAGAAGCACCTCCAGAAGAAGAACCTGCGCGCGATCTTCCCACTCCATGACATGTCTGGCTGCAAGAACATCATGCGGAATTGGGTGCGCACGGACGACCACCAGCGCCTCTTCCAGCCGTTCGTGGGCAACTCGCTCTCGCAGTTTCTGCTCGAGAGCCGCGCGCACCAGTACGAGATGCTCTGGCCACTGCTCACGTACTTTGGCGAGAAGCACGCGTTCTACTACGCGTTCCTGCTGTTTTACACCGTGTGGCTCGTCGTGCTGGCCGTGCCGGGGGCGATGTGCCAAGTGGCCTGGTCCGTGGGGCACGCCAAGTATGTCTCGCCACTCTTCGCAATCTTCACGTCGCTCTGGGCCACGCTTTTTGTCGAGCGCTGGAAGCGCAAGCGCAGCGAGATCCAATCCAACTTTGGCAACTTCAAGCGCAACCGCAGCGAGCAGGCGCCCGAGTTCTATGGTGACTTCCAGGTCGAGTCTCCGGAGCGCGGCGTCGTGGACACGACGTTTCCCAAGTCGCTGCAGCTCGCGCGCATCTACGCGGGGTTCCCCGTTCTTTTCACGATGGCGGGGCTCGCGGTCGCGATCTTTATCGGCGTCAAGCTCAACGCGTCGTCGACAGCGATCCTGCACAGTGTGTTCCCGTGGATGCCAGCCCAGCTCTCGGCTTATGTGATCCCGGTGCTCAACGCCGTGAGCATGCTCGTGCTCGACAACGTGTACACTCAAGTGGCCGTGCAGCTCACGCAGTGGGAGAACTACCGCACGGTCTGGGAGTTCGAATCGATGCTCGCGACCAAGCTCTTCTGGTTCAAGTTCCTCAACGCGTTTATCTCGCTCTTCTGGGTCGCGTTCGTCGATCGCGACGCCCCGGCGCTACGCAAGCAGCTCGTGATCATCATGGGCGCGCGACAGATCTGGTACATGATCCAGCGCAGCATCCTGCCGCTGCTCTCAGTCGCGCGCGCGTGGCAGAACGCTGGCTTTCGGCTCGGTGGGGCACCATGGCCGACGCCACCGTCCACATCAAGTGAGACCGTCACTCCGCCGGTACCGCACCAACAGCAGCGCAAGACGGCGTGGTTCTCGCTCACGCACGAATGGTACCACACCGAGCCGCCCCCAGCTGCTGCACCTACCCCCACTGATACAACCACCGAAGCGTCGACGTCGACACCGCCGCCGCTCGTGCTGCTGCAGGAGCTGATGCAGCCGTCGGACTTTTTGATGGGCAAGCAGATGGAAGTCGTGCTCCACTTTGGGTACATCACGATGTTTGTGTCAGTCCTGCCGATTGCGCCGCTGCTCGCGCTCGGCAGCGTGGTCGTGAGTACGCGGCTCGACGTCGCGTGCTGCACGCAGGCCAAGCGCCGCCCGCCGTTCGAGAGTGAGACCGAGGTCTCGACATTCATGAGCATTCTCGAGTTTATGAGCTTCGCGGCGGTGGCGGTCAACTGCGCCGTGCTCTTCTTCACGACCATGGATGACTTTGACAGCCTGCTTTCGGCCACGGCGCTCGCAGAGTCGTCTCCCGCGGCTTCCTCTACCCCGACAACGGCCGCGGCAGTGGCCGGCGCGACGCTCTATGTGGATAAGCTCTGGGTGCTGCTCGTCCTGGAGCACCTGGTGCTCGGGCTGAAGGCGCTCCTCTCGCTCTCGATCGACGATTCCGCCGCGTGGGTGCAAAACGACGAGGACCGTCAAGACGACGAGGCTAAGCAGACCGCGCAGCTCGAGCGTACGCGTCGACTCAGCGTGAGCCTCTCTCTGCGAGCGAGAGCCGCCGACGACGAGAAGGCTTTCGGGGACGCCGCCGCCCCACCACCAGCGCTCGCAGTGGCCAACACGCCGATGCCGCCGACGCTATGCAAGCTTGTCGCAGACAAGTACGAGCTCGCAGTGCACGAGCGCGACGGTGCGATCGAACGCGAGCGGCAGCTGCAGCGTCAGTTGTGCGAGCACAAGCAGCGTCTCCAGGAGGCAGACGCGAACGCGGCTATGGCAGGAGCGTTGGCAGGCACGAAGCCCTCGAGTGCCCGTACGTACAGCCCGTCTACGACACCTAGAATCGCGTTACCGGGCTCGAGACAGCGTGCGTGTTGGATCTGCTTCTTGCTCCACGAGACCCGAGGCATCGAGGGCCAGAAGCGATGTCTCACGTGCCGCCAGTTCTTTTGTGGCACGTGCGACGACGTCGTGCACCTCGACGACCTCGGGGTGCGCGAGCCCACGCATTTCCGCGTGAACGCCAATGCCTGCAAGGCGTCCGCCACCGACGCACGATGCGCAGACGTCCCATCAGAGCGAGCAATGACCGTCGCGCGAAGACCTCTCGCCGATGCCGACCATCCGGAGCTCCGTGAGCTGCTGGGTGAGTACCTTTCCTCCCAGGAGAACGACGCGGAACCTTCCACGTCGGTGTCGACGGTGCTGGACCGGTGCCACGGCAGCGAGGAGCTCGTTGGGCGGTTCCTGCGCAACGCGCAGCGGCGGCGCGCGTTCCGGCGGTCGTCGCAGAAGCGGCTGCAGCCGCTGGAGAAGCCCCAGACGGACGGACACAATGCTGACGTCGACCGTTGCGGGGGAAAGCAACCATGACACCAGTCCAGGCGCGGAACAGCGCGACGAGGTGGCCGTCCATGGTGGCCGTCCATGCCATACGCCGTGTCCAAGTGCCGACGTCGCATCCGGACGACAGCGCCATCTTCATCCGGATATACACTGTATAGCGTATAGCAGTACAGGCGACCCCTTCCACCCTTGCACCTTCGAATCATTCCATCAATTCGTATATCTTGCGTTTCGGAATGAGTCGAGATATGTCCGTGCCGGCTCCCCTCCCCTCTCCTCCCCTCTCCCATCGGCTCCGCTCCGCCACCACTTGATGACACTTCGCAACCGACGCCGGCAGCTCCACCGCCACGATCAGGATGATCGCTGTGACGTCCCACGCGCAGTACTACGCCGAGTTCCGCGCGCTCATGGCGCTCGCGCTGCCGGGCACGCTCTCGACGTACTGCTTCTTCGCGACTTCGCTCACGCAGCTCAGCATCATGGGCCACCTGGGCGTCGACCAGCTCGCGGCCGTCGCGTACTCGCAAATGTCGATGGACTTTTCGACGCTCGTGTTCATGCAGGGCTTCAACGCCGGCATGAACGCGCTCTGCTCGCAGTCGTTTGGCGCCAAGAACTACCACCTGCTCGGCCAGTATGGACAGCTCACTGCGACCATGCTCACAGTCATGTGTGTGCCCATGGCGCTGCTCTGGTGGAACCTCGGCGAGCTGCTGCTGCTCGTCGGCGTCCAGGAACAAGTCGCGGCGTACGCGCGCGTGTACTGCCGCCTGTGGATCTTTGGGATGTGGCCGCGCAGCATGTTCCAAGTGCTCTCGCTCTTTTACCAGTCGCAGCAGATTGTGTTGCCGACCACGGCGTTCAACGGCGTCACCGTCATCCTCAACGTCTGGCTTGCCACAGGGCTCACGTACGGCACGTTCGGTCTCCCCGAGATGGGCTTCATTGGCTGCCCACTTGGCACAGCACTCACGATGTGGCTACGCCTTGTGACGTACTACGCGTACATGAGCCTGTACATGAAGCACGACAGCACGTGCCAGTGGAAGTGGACCCGCAAGTCCATGAGCATGACCTCACTCAAGACGCTCGTGTCCGTCGGCTTCCCGCTCGCGGCCGGAAACCTCTTCGAGAACACACAGCTGCAGACCATGGCACTTTTCGCGGCCTCGATCGGTGAAGTCCAGCTCGGTACGCACAACTCAATGATGGAGCTCTTCTTCTTTGCGACAAGTCCGATCTACGGACTGCTCGACGCTTCGATTACTCTCATCGCCAAGCACTTGGGTGCCGGTCGGCCTCACCTCGCACGGGCCGTTGCGTACATCGCTGGCGTGATTATTGGTGTCGTTGCAGTCGCCAACTCAACGGCCATGATCGCCTTTCGCGCGAAGCTCGGGCGAATCTTTTCGGAAGACCCAGCGATCATTCTCAGCTTTGAAGAGATTGGTTCACTGGCGGCGACGGGCTACGCGTTTCTCTCGTTCTTCTGCTACGCAATGGTGAGTGGTTATTGTTGGTTCAGCCGATACACCGCAATCACATACTAACACACCTTCTTTGATGCGTACAGATCGTGCTAGAGGCGCAAACTCGTTCCGTACCTATCATGGTCGCGTTCATCGTGGGCTCATGGGGCGTCGGCGTGCCGGCAGCGTATTTTTTCGGGCTGTGCCAAGGCCGCTCATCGCTGTTGGGGATCTGGGGCGGCATGACGTTGGGCTACGTGGTGACCTCGTTCGTCGGCTTCTACCACGCGTACTTCAAGACGAACTGGGAGCTGGAGGCGAAGCTTGCCGTGGAGCGCTCGCGCGAGAAGCCCGAATTCACTGAAGACTCGATGTTGCTGCCCAAGTAGGCGCTAAACTCCTGCCATTGATCGAGACTAGGAAACTGCTGTATGAAGTACGAAATATTATCCCGAACACTACTCTATAAAACTCACTCGCACTCTGGAACGAAAATCTAACATTCAGCTCTTCACTCTGCACGCGCTTTCTTGTTAGCGTTGCGCAGCAACGTCACAGCCGAATGCCACTTGAGGTCTTCGAGCTCGCGCTTTTGACCGTTCTTGGCCGTCGTAGCCGTGAACGGCATCGCGCTCCGCACGGCGAGTAACATTTGGTCAGCTTCGATCTCGCTCGGCAACTCCTTCCACACTCCTCGGTCCTGCAGGTGCTGTTCAATGAACTTCATGAGAAACTTGAGATCCGAAAGCCGCTTGCGGTTGTTGGTAGTGGCAATGTCGCTCGCTTGTATATCACGCAGCGGTCGGTAACCTTTGTCCACGACACCGCAGCACCACTGGCGCCACATGACCTCGAGCGACTCCTTCGGAAACTCATAGTCTTCCGGAAGGTGATGCCATGCGTTGCCCCAAAGGTACCGAGGCCCACTACTCGCGGTCCCGTTGGCACTACTGAACTGCGCGGGCACGATGTGGGCTTGTTGTTGCGGCTGCTGCTGTGGCGGCGGAATTGCCATGATCGGTCGCGACGGCACAACCAGCGGTGGTCGACTCATCGGTGCTTGAGGAGCCGGCTGGGGTGGTGGGGGCGGTGGCGGTGCCGCTGTGCGCGGAGCTCTCTTCTTCGTTGGCTTGGGCGGTGGTGGCGGCGGTGGAGGTGACAGCGAGGGGATCGGTGAAAGCGGCGGCGTAACGGTCGTGCACGTTGAAGTTGCGATCGTGTCCAACATCGACAACGTCAGCGGCGACGGCGACGGCCGGTCTGTCTCGACGCGCTCGACGGCGTCCAGCACCGTCGTCAGGCCCTGGGTCGCTGTCTTCCTCTTCTTACGGAGCGGCGTCGTCTCCTCTTCATCGACTTCTTCCATCTCCATGGCCGCACGCACCACTTCCTTGAGCTGCGCTTTCGTGAGCACGAGCGGCCGCACGTCGGCCATCGCGTCTGCGACACGCGCCGCCACGGCGTCCGCCACGTTCTCCACGGCGCCGGCGAGCCGCGCGACCGCCGCCTCCACGCGCGTCAACCGCGCCGCCAGCGCCGCATGCTCTCTCGCCGTTGCCATCGCTTCGTTGCCTCTGCTGTTTGTCGGGAACTGACTTGGGGTTTGTATCGGAGGTTTCCCTTTTTTGAACTCGGGCAACTTTGCCGCGCGGAAAAGTTGGCGACTTCAACGATCTCTTCCACTCGACAAACGATATCCGGCTATACAGCGCGTCACCCATCGGATTCAGCGTATATGTGAAGAAATCATCCGGATAAACCATGTATATATACGTATACTTTTGAACCTACTGGTTTAGGCGGATACGTGGAGAACGCAGGCGGAAGGGGGAGGAGATGAGTTGGCTCATTGCCGCGCATCAAAGCCAGGAGAACGACAGCATGGCGACGGCGACGGCGACGGCGCGCGGCGGCTGGGAGCGCGTGCGCGACTCTCACGGCCGCGTCTTCTACGTGAACCACGTCACGCGCGAGGTGCGCGGCCTGCCCCACTCTCTCTCTCTCTGATTCGTTCTGGAAGCTGAGATCTCGGTGTGTTTTGTGGTGGTGGTGTAGACGTCTTGGACGCTGCCGACGAACGAGGCGCTGCCCCCGGGCTGGCAGGAGATGAAGGACGCCGAAGGGCGCGTCTATTTTGTAGACCACAACACGCGCACGACCACATGGGTCGACCCGCGCGTCGCGGGGGGCCCAGCAAACGCGAGCAACGGGCTCACGCGGGCGGCGTCCACGGCAGCCGTTGGCGCTACGGCTCCGGCCGCCCACGAGGTCAACGGTGGCCGCGGCGTCAAGCCGGCGCCACGAAGCAACAAGTACGAAGGAATGGGCCGCATCGGCGGGCCGCCGGCGCCGATCGTGTCGCCGGTTGGGCCCGAGGACCACACGATGGAGGCGTCGTCGCTCACGATCGGATTGCCCATGGGGCTGCTGGACACGACGCGCAGCGACGAGTACCGTGATAACGACGACGATACCCGTGGCGGCGGTGGCATCACGCGGCAGCTCTCGGAGGACGAGGAGTCGCTGCTCG
The DNA here is from genome assembly GCA_023337735.1 of Pythium biforme. Taxonomy (NCBI): domain Eukaryota; phylum Oomycota; class Peronosporomycetes; order Pythiales; family Pythiaceae; genus Pythium; species Pythium biforme. The sequence continues at coordinate 17,527 of JAADXJ010000524.1, forward strand.
AAGCGCCCAAGGGCGAGATGAACGAGTTTGCCCATGCGATCCCGGCCGCTTCTGGCGCCAGCGGCAACAACACGGCTTCGATGGAGCCATTCCACCCGACGCGCAGATTCTTCGCGCCGCTGCTCGTGTCGGAGGACTCGGCGCCCAGCTGCATGCACTGCAGCACCAAGTTTGGCGTGCTGCGACGCCGGGTACGTACTAGTTCTTCTTCGTGATGCAGCGTTGGACCTCTTTGCTCATACTATATGGTTGTTATTGTTGTTGTTGGCCTTTAGCACCATTGTCGGCTGTGTGGCGAGATCTTCTGCGGCGAGTGCACGTCAAACCGCGCTGTGCTGCCGATTGTTGGGCCCGGCTACGAGCAGAAACAACCGGTGTGCGTGCGCTGCAGCCGCAACGCCGTCGCCGGCGATTTCTACAGCATCGTCGCGCTGCGTCGGCTGCTCGCCGACAAGAATGGTGCACCAAGCGATGTACGTGGACACCGTGGCCTGTGGAGATGGCGGCCATGGAAAGACTAACACGATGATTGTTGGAAACGCATGCAGAAACAGGAGCAGATGATGCAGCTCGCAGGCGCACTCAAGACTGGCCGAGAGGAAACGCTGAGCGGCATGGGGCTGCATCGCATCGCGCAGCTGAACGATATCGAAGCGGCCGGCGGCATTCACTCGTTCTGCGAGTTGCTTTCTGCCGGCCACGAAGACCTACAGCCCGCGACGCTAGACATGCTCGCAAACCTCATGGCCCTGCAGAACAGTGCGGGCAACGAGATCGCGGCCGGAGAAGTCTTCGCTCACTCCGAAGCGAGCGCGGTGCTGGTGACACTGATGGGCAGTCGTGAGCAAGAGAAACAAAACGGCGGTCCGTTGCGGCCCGATATTGAGAAGAAGGCCATGCGTCTCTTTTTCCACGTGAGCAAGTCGACCGCGTGCCAAAATGCGCTTCGTTCGGCCGGTGCCGCGAATCGCCTTCGCGAGATGCTCGAAAAGGGCTCGCTGACGCCGCTGGACATTCGCGTTGAAGCCGCGCGCTGCCTCAAGCGATACGTCACGGAGAACCAGCAGAACACGCTCGAGCTGGCCGAGGACGGAGGTATCCCACTGATGTGCAAGTTGCTTGGCGAGTTCCAGGACATGCGATCGAACAGTGTGTTTGGCGCGAGCCGGGATGATGCAGCGGCCGCCGCGGTGGCGGCAGAAGACGCCCACGACGCCGCGCTGGAGGCCATCCTCAGTACGCTCTGTGAGTGCCTCCACATTCTCGACATGCAACGGTCGACAAGTCTGGCTGTCATCTCCACTTCTGGGGCAGCGCGCATTCCGTTAAATTCAGTTCCGTTCTTCCTGACGATCATCCAAAAGAGCGACTATCGCTCCCGCATGCTCGCGTTCCAGGTGCTGCTCCTGTTATCTTACGAGTACTCTTTCGTGTCGTCGCTGGAGCACCAGAACGAGTTTGTGAAGGAGCTCATGATTCTGATCGAGTTTGAGGACGACTGCGCGATCGCCTCTGAGATTCTCTACAATTTGTGCTCGACATGGGCATCACAGCCGCACCCAGCGGATGGAAATGGAGACGGAGGAGACCTGCTCAAGCTCATCCACGACCAAGGCGCGCTAACGCTGGTCATCGACAAGCTCAAGGGCTGCGTGGTCGGGCCGAACCAGTTCACCGGCGAGATCAACTTCCAGAAGGGTCTCATCGGTATCATCAAGTGCTTCACGGACAACTCGAACGCCGAGTACGTTGAGCTGATTGAGTCGTCGGAATGCGTTCCAGCGCTCTCCGCGTTCCTGCTGTCGCGGAAGTCAACGCTCATTCCATTGGCAGCCCAGGCACTGATGAACATCTGTGAGTTCAAGCCGGCCCAATTCGGTGCGTTGGCTGAGGACCGGAACGCCTGTGAATTTTTCCAGCGGCTGCTTCAGACTCCACCGGATGAAAATCGGATTTCAGGCTTGCGGTTCTTTGGCGCGCTGGTCGAAAGCGGGCGTGTCGTCCCGATCGGA